>QVNV01023815.1:0-128523 GCA_014825455.1 Pseudomyrmex pallidus | reverse complement strand
TCAAAAAATTTGTCTAAAAGTTTTAGACGTATTTTACTCAAAATGGCGATCATGTGGGTTGACATGGTATTGCTTATCAGCGTCCAATTGTGAACTTGTGGTTTAATTACGCGCGCGCGAATTATTGTATAAAAGCTTTTTGTAAGAAAACATATTTCTTACAAGGGCGTAAAATAGGCGACACACGCTATAAGAGAACGTACGTAACAAATCCTGCCATTGTCCCACGGCGCGTACACGTATCGCGGAACAATACTCATATAGACGCGTAATGACGGTTTCGCATTGTGTTCCCCGGTGCCGTTCTCGTCGTCCCGTATGTCACACGCGCGAAACGTCGCGCTCGAGCGCCGAATCTGCACGTTCAGGACAAGATCCCGCTGCACAAGCGGGAGGAGAGAGAGAGAAGGGAAAGGGGAGGGCGCGCGTATGTACGGGGTGGTGTGGCGCTCGTATGAATACGCACACCGTCGGATTGTGCGTATGTACGCGAGGGTGCATCCGCGGGAACCTCGTGCGTCGCGGCCGGGAGAGGCGTGGTAGGTTCACTCCCAGGTGCGTCCCGTCTTGGGACAATGCCACGTAGGAAACGACACCATCGGTCACGCCCAGATCTACGTGCCCTAATACGTACTCACCCCATGGCAGATGCGCTCTGTTATATGTATAAAGAAAAAAAAAATATAGAAAATAATAAAGTTGAGGGAAATATAATGATGCGCGCGGTGTGTTGCCGGATTGCAAATGCGCACTTTGTTTGATTCTTTTCTTCTTTATCGATGTATATTTTACATTCCCGTCACGTTGTTTTGAACGAATCAAACTATTGTTGTCGTCTAATGCGCGATTCGATAATTCGCTCGTCGAGAAAGAATAAAGACAAACAAACGCGGCGTTTGCTTTTGTCGCGCCAGCGACATTTGCGAGGATAATTGTCGTGAAAGAATCAATCGTCTTCGGAAACCACGCGAGCTCATAACAGATGCGACGTGCGGTCGCGGATGCGTGCATCGGTCAAGTTGCTCAAGAATAAGCGACAAAGCCTTTTAGCGGTCTGTACGCTCCACCTAAACTCACGCGAACCGCTGAAAAGTCGTACCGTTGCTCGGCATTGATATTTTCGTCTGTTACGTGACGTTCCCGGCTCGAAAGAGAAGGATGCGACAACGGTGTCTTTCTCGCACCAGCGAGAAACGCACGCACCAAACCGCAAGACGCGAGACGAGACGGATCGCGATTATCAGGCTACAAGACGCATCTTAGGCCGCAATGACCTGACCCAATTCTCGTCTCGAATTCAGCTGATGCAAAAGAGAATCGTGACACACGTAAAGTCGCGTTCGTATCCTGCTGTCTGGATCCTTGAGCGAGGAACATTTTTTAGGAATATCTCGCACAGAACATCGTTTATTTTTGTCTCGTAAAATTATCGTTTTTCAAATTGCGATAATAATCGAAGCATAAAATCGAATCTTGTTGCATTTACACAGAGATAGGAGGAGAAGTGTTTTCGAGAAAAAACTGCAATTATATTTCGAGTGTTTTGCGTAAATCGTTCTGCGAATATCTTCAAGACGCGGAAAATTCCGTGAAAATGTCTTCTTCCTCCGTATAATATTGCGGACGAGCAGACGGGATCTTCCGACGATGAAGACGCGACTTCCGACGATTTCCTCGTCTCTGGGGAAGACCAAATTCGCGGCGTTTTCTCGCGGTATTCCTCGTCCGTTGCGTCGCTCGCCCTTCGCCTATCAGCGAGGAGCGCGCAATCAGCGTGTACGTAACCGTGCGGGCGAATCGTTCACGACATCCGAAGTATTGTAACGCAACGTGTCATTCTGGTAATTCCGCACGGGCTACGAGCGTAACAATGCTGGGTACATAGACGTTTAATTATCATAGAGTAATGCGTCTAATGACATACATTAGTCCGCGAGTCGCCATATGGAACCCCTTTTGTGTGTCCCGCCACTATATACGGTATATAATAATAGTCGCTCACGGAAAGAGTTGTGCACGTGCATGCGTACCGCCGGTAAACCGGTGGCCATCCTCTTCCCTTCGCGGTTCCTCGCATTTTCCTCTCCTCTTCACTTCCGCTGTCTCGCTCTATCGCTCGCGATGTGGCGTCCTCCGTTGCTCTTTCGCGAGTTCTCCGCGCGTTTCTCTCTCTCTCTCTCTCTCTCTCTTTCTCCCCGCTGCGCTCCCTCCGCGCTGTCGTCTCTCCCGGCTTCCTGCGCTACCGTGAATCATTCCGCGTGCGACTGCGTGCGACTGATTACCGTAATCAGGCTATTCCCTGGTTCCGGTATATCGACCGCTAATTATAATCATCGATTTTTCTCGTACGTCACTTCCTTGTTCTCGTGCGGCTTCGTACGACTCTCCGCGGATGTACAACGACGAAACGACGGATCCCCGTCGCTGACCGCGGGAAAGCCTATCATTCGTCGGCCTACGCTCCGTGACCCCGTCAGTTTGCCGCGCCGGAAGTGAGAGATACGTTGCGAAACCACGCGCAAAAACACAACACGCCCGATTAAACTGATTGTGCGAGATCACAGGGCTGTTCGCTGAAAAATGAGTGCGACTGACGCACATTTTCAAATCCGAATGCAAATCGCACACACCTTGTTATTTTAACAAAAATGTGACTTTTAACGTTCACGCGCGGTAGAAACGAGCGAATTTATTAACAAATTCTTGTTCTCTGAAATACTTTGCCGCACGGTTAAGAAAATTCGTTATAAATGCGCGTGCGTGCACGCATTCGCGCGATTTTTCTCCTTGCCTGGGTTGCGAAACGAGGAGAAAATTGAAACGCGGCTTTCCACGAAGTCGGAAAGTGCGAGTGCGCGCCTACAGCTGTAAATTACCGTCATTAAAGCGAGCGCGAACGCGCGGCGTTCAATTGGCCGACACCTTTTTGGCGTAATCCATCGAGCCCTTTTACGCGGAATTTCAGGATATAACCCGTACGTGCGAAAGCGGACGGAGATATAGCGTCAAGCCTCGATATGGTGCGAGCTTAACGGGCAATTGCCCTCGTCCGTGCCGCGAAATGGAAATCGACCGCTAATCCAGTTAGAGAAATGAACGGTATCGTTACGAGAGTCCGCGGTTACACCTAAAGATCTCCGGAGTAACAAGCGCGCGCGCGGCAAACACGAAAGTGATATCGCAATTAAATACAACTTACGCATTGTGAGGTTTTTTTTCGTTTAATTTAGTAAAATATTTGCTACAGAAATGTTGAATAAAATCCGAAATAAGAGCAGCTGAGAAATATCTCCGAAAAATTTCACGTTTCGTGACGATAATTTGCGATGGAACGCAAATGTCATTATTTGTGGCAGGCGAAGATGAGAGTCAACCCCGATCTCTTCGCGTTCTTTTGAATTACCGTAAAGCCGATCCGACGCGACGTGTCCAGTGAGCCGCGAAATGCGCGCTCGGACGTGTGCATTTCGTGGCGAAACGAAAACAAAGCGGCAGGTGGCAACGTACAAAGAGGAGCGCTTTTAATTGCTAAACAATGAGAGCGAGCCGTGCCACACCTTGAGGCTGCGCGCTACCGTGTGTTGTCTTACGCCGACGGATTTTTGCGGCGTTACGCTGGCTTTGTAGCGTAACGCTCGTAATTAGTGCCGCGCCTATTGGCAGAAAATACGCTAATGATCGGCGTTAATGAGACGATAACGTTGAATTAAGCGACGCGTTTTAAAGTGCAAATCGTTTGACTCTGCGTGTTTCGAGGGTCTTGACTTTACATCTTTTTTTGACGTCGAACTCAATTGCCCGTACGTGGATCGGCGTTGCTCTTGAAAATCGAGCGTTCGTGTAACAGGATCTTCATATATTCCTTTCTCTCTGGAAGACACGAGAGTACAAAATCTTTTGCGCTCGATTACGGAAGAAAAAAGACCAGTCTTTCCTCTTCTTCCTCCTCTTCCTCCTCCTCTCTCTCTCTCTTTCTTCGTCGTTATCGTGTAGCGATGTGTTACCGGTCTCGGAGCGATCTGAATTCGCGCACAAGTATGAATAAAAGCATTGCCATGACAGAAGCGGAACAACACGGCATTGCACGTTACGCCGACCGGCCGGCCACATGCGAAACATCTGGCATTTTTCACGTGAAAGAGAAAGACCGCGGTGGCCGAAAGACGAATTTCTGAAACGGTGCACGCCCCCTGTCACGCTCCTCCGGAGAGCGAGCCCCCGGGGGAATTTTATATTGTCGCGTCGCGACTCCTCATTGTACCGACACGCGCAATTATTATCGTGATTGTTCTACGATCTTGGTCGTTAATTAACGATCAATGAGATCACTCGCGCGTGGACTCGCAAGACGGGGGCTTTTAATTTCCCCGGGTTTGTGGCTCTCACACGAGAGAAGGCGTAACACCTCTCGTGTGGATTCACACACGCGGTTTTTGTTCCGTTCGTGTTATTACCTCCTACCTTCCTTCGAACGATATTTAATAGGAGCTGCGGGCGGTCGGCGCGTGCAGAAATTGGTCTTCTGTTTGTGGAAGCAAAGGAACGCGTACATACATACATACATACATCGTGCGCGACGTAGGAAAAAGTTCGTTCGCACATGTGACTTGGATGAAGCTTCTCCTCTCTTTCGAAAAAAATCATTAGTCACATTAGTACGATAATATTCATCTACATTAAAAAGTATCGGTGGGAAGATGTACGTATTACGTCTCTCTCCGGACATATACACACACACACACACGTGCTTTCCCGTGATAAAGAGTCAAAAAAACTGCGACCCTTCTCGCACGACATTTGACAATTTCCGGAGGCGACACAGCAAACACACGTTAAAAACGAATGCCGCTTAAAACGACAGCTACGCTTACGGAAATATGACGTACGACTTTAACATGTCGCCGCTCTGAAGACGCAATTTAGCTGCTAAACTTAGTTCTCTCGAAAAACTTAACGCGAGAGACTGCTTTTCTTGTTTGATATCTAATACGGACGTGATAACGTTCTATTATTATTATTATTATTAGCGCAAGAAGAAAAACGTGTTCGACGCGCATCTAATCACCGACTGCGCTTGTCATCGGCGCGATTTATAGAGCGTAACGAAGTGTACCGCGATGGACGTTAATGACGAGCAGCAGCTCGTTCGCGCGTCGCTAATCATGCCGCGGGTCGCACTTTGGATTCTTGGCGTCGAGCCGTGCCGGAATGAAGCACGTGTCTGGCGTCGGATATCGGAAGGGGCCGCGACCCCCTTGACCCTGCCCCACCCACCTCTCGTGGAACCCTTAACGATCGTCGTCATTGAATAAATCCGAAGCGTTGTACATCGCCAGGTCGACCGGCGCGCGTCAATCTCGGAGACCTCCTTCGTCGAACAAACGCCCACCGGCAGAGAACAGCGATCGATCCTGATAGACGGGACGCGCATAACAACGGATGGACGTTACGGCACGGAATATAAGCACGCGGATAATAAGGGAACCTCCGAGACGGACGAGAGAGAGAGCGGCGTTCCCTCTAATCTTTCGCGACACGTGTGCGCAAGAAATTTGTATCGCGCGTGCTGTTGGAGAGATCTCGTGTCGTTTACGATGTGTAGCTTCCTTTGATTGCGTTAACACGATCTTCGCCATAATATTTTCACGTAATATTTTTCGTCGACATTTTCAAGTTGGCCCAGCTGAAGTTCTTTGCTATTCAAAACTTTTGTTTCCGTGTGGATTTGCTGCCACAATATTTATTATATATTTAAACGAGTCCAAAACAATGACAACTAAAATAGATATTTTGTTTCGCCTCTTCTGTTCAAAATTATCCGTCCTTTTTCTTTCCGTTGCGTCGTTTTCTTTCTGTTCTTCTCGTTCTCGCTATCCTGTTTCTCCGCGCGCCCGTGCATGCAGGACCGTCGTGAATCGTGCGATGACTGGCGAAAATCAATTCAATTCCGCTGTATATCTAATTCAATAATCTAGACGTGACGAGTGGGCGAGGAACAGGCTAGAGAATGTAAATGCGATAAATGAGTTTGAGGTGGTACTATAAGAAGGCACGGAGGAACAAAGAGCACCGCGGACTTCCGGCTGCGCCGCATGACCGACCGGGCTGTCATAAATCGTTTCGTGGACGGAACCAACTGGCTTCGGCTTCGTCTGCCTTACGAATCTGACAAATGATCGCTTCACGAGAAGCCAATTAACACCTCGTACAAAAGTCGGACTGGAATACGTGTCTGACCTGTGTTAGTGGAACGAACCTTTGGTTAGGTGACACATATAAACCGTCGGCACAAATTTAGATTCTTCCCGTCGGGCATTTAAACGCTTTTCGCTTCTTGTTACTTTTTATATTTAAAATCTACTTTATAACCCCACGCTAGTTTTGTCGTTCAGTAAATAATCGATAACGCACGTCAACGCACGGGGGAGAAAGAGTAAAGAAACTCTGTCATTGCTCGGTTGGAATCGTTATCCTTCCCGTGGTTTTCTTATACATTTTTAAACGCTCGGCAACAATGAGGTAACGAGGGTAAGGGTTGTGGAAGTAAGTGTAAAACACACGAGGGTTCCAAGAACGAAACATTTAATCGCGCTGACAAGCATGATTCATTATTTGTTTTTATTCTGTGACAATGTCTCGATCGCGTATATTTATATACGTGTATGTGTGAATTTATTACAGTAGTTGAAAAAAATAATATTGAACAATATCTCTGCATTTTTACTGTTTGTTTTTTTTTTTTACGAGCGGGGTCAATAGTTTTCCATTGTCAACGTAACACTTCTCCGCGATTGACACAATCATCACGGTCCTAAAAAAGCCGTCTGTTCCCGAACGCGGCGTCGAAGATAGCCATGCGTTCCCTCTAGATGTTGCCATCTATTTGGCACATCCGTTGTCATGGTGGATTTCTTGCTGTCGAGGGGCGACCATTCGCTCGTAGCAAGATAAAAATACGGTCGGAAGGGTATTAGTCACTGCGCGATTGCCCGTGGAGTTCCGCGAGAGAGTGAGACGGACGGGGAGAGAAAAAAAAAAGATAAAGAGAGGGAGAGGGACACGTTCGTCCGTCTTTCACGCGTACTCTGCGCAAACTCTGCGCGCTGGTGCATCGTCTGCCGATGCACGCGTACGCGCGTTAACTAGATCGCCAGGAAGCAAAGCCGTTAAATCACGCGGGACTCGGAGAAACCCGGAATGCAACGGGGTCGCCGCTGTATATAACCGCGGTTGCGATGTGTGTGCGAATCGGGGTTGTGTGTATTCCTCGCCGCGCGCGGATGTATCAATTAACTCGGGAACTCGACAGCCATGTCGACTAATTTCCATCCATTCTCGACATACCTACTCGATGTGCCATGAAATTATCGGCTGATAGCTACGAATCTCTAGCTACTGTGGCGTTCGTTCGTGAACTCTCGTCCGGTATGAACGCCTGGCGTTTTGAATTATCGTCGGGAGAAATGATTGAAGGTTCCTTTATCTCTCTCGTCATGTTGTAAATGTACGAGAACGTTGGTGTATTTAAATTGCGATTTTTTTTCTCGATGTAAACGACGATGGATTTTTTATCGCGCTAAATTTTATTATCATCTTATTGTAAAACTTACCTGTTATTTTTGAAACATAAGTATAATCAAAAGCTACACTGGTAAACACAGATATTGCCTTCTCTTGCTTATTTATCTTAATTATATACAGTTACTGTTATTTAAGTTATTTCGTGCGATTAAAAATTGTATTATAGTTGGGTGTCAATTGCGAATAACGAATATATATAAAAACGGACAGCGGCCGCGATAATTAGTCGCGGCCGTTCGTTTCAATTAAGGTAAGCTTGTGTAACGAGACGATTGCGGCAGCAACGTGATTCGTTAGTCGGCACGGAGGAATACCGCGGCGTTCCCGAGGTCCCTCAACGAGTGTCGCGTGAACCAACCAGATACTTTAATGATCTCTAACGACGAGCAATTAACTCGAATCGGATGGTAATATTATCAGCTTTGCGTTACACGATTGCTTCTGTCCGGCGTTGGCCGGTCGAGACGCTCGTTATGGCAGCGTCAGAATGCTCGGTGTTGTTTTGCCCATTAGACTCGGCTGTTCGACGGTGTCGAACACGAGATCGCGCGTCGCATGGCATTACTTGTCTAATTTTCGCGATCGCTAGAGAAAAATATTTCTATAAAAAAAAATATGTTCTAGATATAATATCTTCTGAATGTAAATTAAACCATCTCTAAATCAACACGCTAATAGAATTTTGAAAAATATAAAATTTGTTTTTTTCGAAATAAGTGTCAATAAAACGAGGAATTTGTTAATCATACCAAACGTCGTGGTGTAATCAATCACACGCCGATAATAAAAAATTTGCGGTCCTCAAAGGATCTCAGATTTCCATGTAGGTTCAAATTAATTTTACAGACACGTCGACTTCTCTCCCGATCATGCTACGCTTTTTCGAGTGCGCGGCACTTTGTAATAAGACTCGCGTGCTTTTCTCGTTCAAGCACGTGTGCGACGCGCGCGTCTGAAACTAACGCGGGCTTTGAAGTACTGACCACACACGCATGTGTGTGCCCAGCTTTTCCAGCAAACTACATATAACTGTGTTAACCATATGTCCATAAACCGTGGATCTAACCATAGCTTCGTTAGTTCCCTCTAGTCTTTTGTCGGCTTTACAACCGGTTCGGGATCGGCATACTAATCTGTTCGCGCGTTCGATAAACCGATTTTATTTGTTGTTTTGGCCACGAGATAGGATAGGATTTTCACACGCTCTTTTGTGTACAATCTAAGGAAAAATGTATCGCGACGTTGCACTAGCTGATACGCGAAATCGAAACTATCTAAAAACAAACAATGTACATCTACCTACTTTTACATTGTTGAAAATCGCGCGTGTAGCATCCCGTCATACTAATTTTCTGAGAGTTTTTCTTTTATTTCGAAGACACTAAAAGTTCTCTGTAGTTTCTGAGAGGATTACTCGACATTTGAAAATGTTATTATGAGCAATTTTCTAAATTCCAAAGATGAAAATGTTTTTTGTTTGCAAATTCTAAGTAGTAGTTCTTATTGGCGAGTTTATCCCGCTCTTCTCTTTCGAGAGTTTGTTATGAAATATGCAGAGAGTTCTAAGTAGTTCCGATTGGAGAGTTTCCGCGTTTTGGTCTGAAGAGTCTAAGAGTTTGTTTTGCAAGAATAATATGTTAACCTTATTTTTCCTATTCCGAAAGAAGATGTATCGCTTTTTCCTACTTGCTCGGGAGCCTGAATTTGCGGTAGGCTTGAAAAAAGAGGCGGTGTCGCTTTTGTAAATACGAGACCACAGTATCCCTAGCCAAAGTCGAGTCGTTAGGATTATGAGATTTGTTAACAGACCTCGAGAGGGCGAGAACGGTGAAACCTTTCGGGACTCTTTGTCGCATTTTTTTCAAAGCCTTGCCGACCGAGTGTGGGATTTCAAAGTGTACTCTATTCAGTTGTCCTTTCTCTCTTTAGTATTTTACCTTCATCTTTCGCTAGTTTGTTTCGTTCAGGAGAACCGATTGACTTGATTTATTATTCAGTATTGAATTGATGAATGAAAAAAGAAATCATCACCTCTATTGTTATTTTCAAAACAAAGTTTCTCCGACGGCATATTATATACTTCTTTTCGAGAAAGTAAGTATAACGTATTACGCTGGCACGCTTTTACTACATCGTTCACATAATGCGTTTTGATTTTTTTTTTTTTTTGCACGTGCAATCTGCAATCTATATCACTGCTTTTTGTGGTTCATTTATAGTTCACGAGCGATCCGAGCGATGCTTGCGAGCAAAGTGTCGTTCCGCCGGCTTCATAAAACGCTCCCGCCGTTCTATTCGTTTCAATTGTATCGCGATGGGGCGCACCACCGTGAAATTAATCGCACAGCGGTGTCTTTGTCGAGCGACGGTGTGCGACCTTTATTATCGCAACACGTTCGAAAGAACAGACGGATCTAATGACCCCGAGCCTCTCTTGAGAACGATCTCGGACGTGACACTAGCATGCGCCTAATTATTCACTCGCAAGCTGCGATACAGACGCGCGCGTATGTATCTCCAGAAGAAATTCTTCCCTTTAATTTATTGCTGCGCACACGTGTATATGCACATGTACGTGTTTAAATTTGTGCGCGAGTAAATTGAATAGTGATAATACGTACGTACTATTTTTTGAATTAATTAATGCAACGAGAAAGAGAGAGAGATATATATCTGCATCAGAGCAAAAAGATAAATGTTTATATTATTTTATATATATTATTTCATACAGCAATAATTTCATACTTATCAAATTGCATCTTAAGTTTTTATGCTTTTACACACACATACACACACAAAAGTAAGGACAGTTATTACAACACAAATTTAGTCTAGTGCAGAACACAATGTATAATCATTGTTAACCGTCTCAAAGCGAAGAATAAGACAGGGAATAAAGTAGTTACGTAAATGCGGAAGAGTAATGTCGAACGGAATTAGAATACCCAGCAATCGCCATATCTCGAACGAGGAGAAACGCTTCCTGCATTAGGAACGTACGGCTATGGTCGTAAAGGCGCGATGATCTGTGGGTAGAGGGTGAGCAGTGGCTGGTACCGAGGGGGTTGCAAATTGAATAACAAACGTTCACCCTCCTCGGTTAAATCACCGAAAAAGCCATCCCCTGAGCTTGCACGCTTGCCTCTAGACGTTAACCGCACCCCCCGCGAATTGCTGCGACGCAACCTCCCCCCCGGCGCGACCCTCTCCGACTGCTTTGCATAACGATCTTATTTCGTAATCTCTGCCATATTGATCCAGTTTATGGCGCCGTGCTTAAAAATTGTTTACCGCGGTGTCGCTGTCAGTCGGCGGGTGTCTCGACGTTGGTTCTCGTATTTACGTTGAAATTAATTTTACAAATCTTAGAAGAGTAAAATTTGCATTTCATAAATTAAGTTATTTTTGCGCTGTTCTTTATAAAGAATATTTTTCATTTAAATAAGAAACGATGATTATTTTTGTGATTACTTTATTAATTCGAACTTAAAAAAATTGTCACAAATTATTGCCTTGGCTGTCATTGTTTGAAGAATATTGCACATGTTATAATCAATTACGACCGACTGGTGGAATGCTTGGGAGAATCGACTTTTACACAGGGAGTCCGTAATGATCGCGTGACGCGGCTACTCCGCTGTTTAGGCTCGAGAGGAGCGAGCCGAGTCATTCTCGCTAATAAGATCGAGAGCTAAAGCACGTATCGGACGCATTTCCGTTGCACTTGCGAGACTGTATCAAGAGATGCCCGACACCGCTCAATCCGACGGATTCGCGAATAAAACACGCCACGCGCAAAAGTTGGCATAAAAATGCTGAGGAGCCGTGAAATAAAAGTGCCATTGAGTAGCGATCGAGTGGGGGAGGCTTGATGTTATGACGGGACATTTCACGGTTGGCAGGATCTGGGATTTAACGGCCCGTGCGATATTATTGTCCCAAGAACTCGTGTCCCGCTCGTGCTTCGTCGCTCTTATTCATAAGATACTTATTGTCAGATCAGTAAGTGCACCATCACGCTAATTCCTTGTTGAAAACATTTTTTGGTCTATGAAAAAATGTTGCAATTATTATCGAAATATACTTACAAAATACTTTTAGAAGCGACGTGACTTGCTCGTACACATTCGTTAATAGTCGTCAAGCATCGAGCGGATCTGTCTTAAAAATGTATGAACAATTTGTGCACAATGGAAAATTAGACAGAGAAAAGACGATGTTAGTTTTACATTAGTTGATTTCTGTGCCGGTTATTGTTTACTAATGAATAGCAGCATAAGCAAAGATCGATAAAAGTTAATGGAAACATATGGGGATTGTGTGATTTGATAGGTTTATTATATATAATTAAAAGTCAGCAATATATCGGGATGCAGAAAGCTGGGTGAAAGTATAATCGAATAGTCTCCATTATTCAAAAAGCATTATTTATTTTCTTTTTCTCTCTTTTCACTTTAAAATGAATTTATAATTTTTATAATAATACAGTAATAAGAAGTTAATAATAATTATAATAATTAATTAATAATTAATTAATAATAATAATTCATTGATAATAGTGCGACACTACATCCGAAGGGTGGGCTGATATGAGTGATCGTTTATAAGTCCAAGTTCCAAACGTAATTAACAAATTGTGAATTCACCAAAGAAAATCACTTTTTTGTTAGACAACGTTCAAAGGCCCTGTGTCGTACGAAACCGTTTGGAACCTGTCCATGTCCATACTCCACGGGTATCTTCTTTCTGTAATTCTCTCTCTTACATATTCCGTCTCTCGTCTTCCACAAGATTCAACGGAAGAGAAGAGTCGGTAGAGCGCGAAGTGTTTTGTCGGTGTATTGTACAACGCGACAGTGCATTATGTATATATATATATATATATAATTATATTTATATATTTACTTTTATATATATTTATATATTTATATGAATTATTTTTTTTTACATTACACCGCTTACTATATGTTTTTTCTCTCTCTCTCTTTCTCTCTCTCTCTCTCTTTCTCTCCTCTCTCTTTCTCTCCTCTCTCTTTCTCTCTTCTCTTTCATACACTATGTATGTATATATATATATATTATACAAATAAAGGTATATGTACAAATAAAAAAATTCTGAAATATCCGCGTGCGTGTGTATTACGTGACCATTTCCGTATTCCAGGACGGGGAGCCAGATTCGTGTGTATCTCCGTGTATGCTCTCGTGTCTAAGTGTATGTATTATTCGTGCTTGCGCGTGTATGAACGCAGCGGACGGACGTGCGGTGGATCGTGACCGGTTGTTGGACGCGAGTGCGCTCGTAATCGCTTAGAGACTATGTACAGGCGCGGGGGACGAGGGTGAGGGAGTCTGAGCGGTCCCCGGCGTGCCAGGATTTTGTTGCACAGAGTAGGAGTTATTTTGCCGCGAATGTTGTTGCTGGTGCGTTTGGTGAGGGTGATGGTGATGATGATGGTGATGGTGATTTTGGTGATTTTGGTGTTGCTGATGGTGATGATGGGACGCAGATGAATTAATGGTCGCGTGATTCTGCATGAGATTCAGGTTGAGGGGGTAGGATAGGGGGGAGCCCAGGGCCGTTGCGGCAGCGGTACTGCAGGCACCGACTCCGGGCCCCACCGGACTCAGTGCATGCTCATCCCCGCGTGCGGGTGGTGGGCCGCCGGTACGGATGTTGCGTGATGATGAGGATGGTGCATTAGAGGTGGGAGATGCGGGTGGTGGGGATGGTGTGGGGTCAGGGGCGGCGGGGTCATCTGTATTGGAGTCATGGGTGTTGTCGGCTGATGGCCGAGGGTGGTGGTGGTCTGTGGGGATGTGGTGTTGTTGGTGTCCTGGCCCGCCGCCACCGCCGCCGCCGCTGCCGCCGCCGCCGCCGCCGCCACTGCCAGCTGCTGCTGTTGCTGCTGAGCCTGTGCTGCCGGCTGCTGCGGCGGCTGTGGCTGCGGCACCGAGCTGGAAGTGGGACTCTGCTGACTCCCGTTGTCCTCGCTGTCGGAGCAGGACTCGGCCGACGAGCTCCCCGCTCCCCCCTTGCCCTTGCTGCCGCTGCTGCTGCTGCTGCTGCTGTGGGTCTTGACGTGCTTCGCGAGATGGTCGCTGCGCATGAACCGCTTGTTGCAGACCGGGCAGGCGAATCTCTTTTCGCCGGTGTGGGTTCGAAGGTGCCGCTGCAACTCATCCGAACGTGTGAACCGCTTGCCACAGAAAAGCCAGTTGCAAACAAACGGTCGCTCACCAGTGTGCCACCGTAAGTGGGCCTTCAGATGTGACGTTTTCCCGTAGACCTTGCCGCAACCGGGTATATGACAGCTATGGATGTTCTTCTTCCTGAGGTGCACGCCTGCGGGACCGAGTCTCTCGGCTTCTTGACAGTTAGGGCAATCACAGGTTGCACGTCCCGTGTAGCGTCTTTGCGAGCGTGGCGAGGGTGCTTGGCCTACGCCGGCGCCCCCGACACCGACTCCGCCACCGCTGCCTTGAGGACTGCCGGCACCGGCACCGGCACCGGCCGTCGCGGCTGCGTGATGATGAAGTCCGAATCCAGGCGGTCCGCCCGGTAACATCGACTTGTATGTGTCTTGTAGAAGATTGTGACCGGCCGTTGTTGCCGTGGTTAGGAGGTGATTACCGGCTAGTGCTAGGCTCGTGGAGTAATCGGCCGAATAATTTGCCATTTGTGCGTGGACGCCAACTCCAACTGTACTTCCTACGTCCAGCCAACCGCTGGCGGTCGCCGCTCCGTGTACGTCCCACCAACCGGCGTCGCTCGCTTTAATACCGCCGTGCGTCGCGCCCGGCATCGCGTTGAACGGCCACGACTCATATGGATGCCTGCTGTATACCGAGCCTAGAGTCGTGCCCTCGACCTTCCCCAGGAGACTGCTCTGATGATGATGTGGATCGCCGGCTGGCTGAGCGCTCGCCGTTCCGGGAAAGTACAACTCGCTACCGTATTGCGGCGCAGTTGAAGCGCAGGACGTGACTGCCCTGGCGTAACCGCCGGTCGTGCTACCGGCGCTACTTGTCGCTGCCGGTCTCTGGCTAACTCCTGTCGTTGTACACCCGCCGTTTCCACCTCCTCCACCACCACCTCCTCCTCCGCCGCCGCCGCCGCCGGTGTGCTGTGGCGAACTGCCGCTGCTCTGTGGACTTTTCTTCCAAGGGTGGAAACCTTTTCCCACAGCTGCGTCGGCTAGGGGTGGCGGGCTCTTGCTGCTGAGCTTATTACATTGCGCCGCTAGCATGGCCAACGGCGTACCCCGTAACCCCGGATGATCCTGTAACAATACGATAAAATTTACACTTAGCTTTCAATACATGTAATAAGTATGTAGGATAACAGATTATTTATTAATCGTATAAAAAAACATTTTACGTATGAGTTCTTTTACAAACACGTACCAAAGAATGAAAGGTACAAAAACGCTGATTTCTCAATAAAATCATAAATTTAGAATTATAATTTTATTGTGCAAAAATATATTCAAGTTTAATTGTTTTGATATGAAATGTGTATTAAAATATATTGATGAAGAAACAAGTGTAGAATTGTATGATCTCTATCGTCAATTTACAATGTGCTAACAACGTTCGCGCGCGCATTACCAGTCTTTTTCAAAATTTTTTTAACATCGGAAGCGCTCGTTATGGAGCAATCTCGTCGGCACGATTACGCAAATCGGTAATAACAACGCCGGAGCGAATTATGTATCGCGCGTATCGATTCACAGAGCCATCGGGGTACTTTTTTCATGCTAGCGCGCTTGGTAATATCAAAATCTGGCGATCGATGGACGCCTATAATCGCTGCTGCGTCTAAATCGATCTAAAAAGAACCTTCAGCCCGGGCTCAAGAAGAGGAAGAAAGAGAAAAGTCTTCCCCTAAGGGCATATAATGACACTAAATTGCCGCTCCTATCCTAGAAGAGATCGAAAATTAGTCGCTGAAAGTAATGAGATCCGCGTAGTCCAAGGTTGCTTTACCCTAGATCGGTTTCTCATGCAGATTGTTCTCGAATCAAAAAGACCTAACGTTTTCGCTGCTATATTAAGAAATCCGAAATAACATAAAAAAAAAAAAAAAAATGCTACAACATAGAATCAAGTGTACCTATAAGATATCAAGATTCATTTTCTAAGTATTGATTAGTTATCGCAAGATCTTTTTCAATATTAAATTCTTTCTAAGAAATACGAGTAATGCTATGAGCCGTATATATAGAAGTCAAATAAATTAAGTAAATCATTTCACGATAGGTTTTTTAATTTTACAATTCTCCTAAAATTCACGGAACTCATATTCGGTCGCGCACGAAAAATTAGAGAGAACTGAATTTGTGAGCGGACTATAAAAATTAGAGCGAGCGACAGGGGAGCAGGTTGAAACTTCAGATAACGAACTTCATCAAAAGCAGTTCCATGCAAATTGCTCGCGGGGGTGAAAGGACAAGGAGAGTGCTGCGGCTACTGAAGGACCGGAGGCTGAAGAGAGGAGACCCCGGAGCGGATTTGGACGCGGAGAGGTAAAAGCGAGAGGGTCCGCGGAAGCGGCAGGAAATTAAGGTCTGGAGGGCCGCGCGGCCATTAGCAGCCGGCGCCATCGAGGCGACACGCCCCCACGTGGATTCAACCTTGCGCCAACAACATCGGCGAAAGACAACGAACGCGCGCACCTTTCCAGGATGGGACGAGGAGAGAACAAGAACGGGGAAAAGAAAGAGAAAGAACGCAGAGAAGAGTCGCGAGCACTCCGTGCTTGATCTATCTTTCGAGAAGGGATCCGGAGTTCTATTCCCCGTTGGCCCAATCATTCATCAACGTGCACAACAAATATCCTGGTCATATTTCTTCCCGGTAACATGACGTATTGCTGTACACGGTCATCATTTAAAATGTACTCGTTTGTGCGAAGCGCCATTACGAAATCTTCTACATGATTTAGTGCTTAAATTTAACGCAAATAATACAAGCTATATAAGTAATTAAGCTAAGTAATTAAGTCTTAAAAAATTGTGGATTGCGCGAATATATATCACACATCTTAAGAAAGACTCAATTACTCTCCTATAAATTTTATTTTTCTGATAAAATATAAGAAAGTGTTGAGCAAAAGTCATTGTGTTCCGCAAAATTTCCGAACGATTGCCGTGCGATTGCTCCCCGTTACGATTCTCTTTCGACGAATGAGAGCGCTCGTTGACGCGCGGAGGGTCGAAAGGGCAAAATCGTCTCTCCCGCTTTTACGTCGAGAGAGGGAGACGGCGGAAGGTTAGCGGAGATCGCAACGGGGTTGAGTGTCTCTCTGCCGGTGTACGAGCCACGCCCTCTTCAAGCTCGATGAGTGCAGGTTGTAGGCAGGCCACGTATCGATCCGTCGGGACAATATGACAGTGACTTGCGGAGACAACGACGTCCCTCGATCAACCCCCTCTAGTATCCATCGCGAAACTCTAGGCGTAGATGCACGCTTTTGCAGCACGTCTCACGTTATATTCTTTCGATTTTTTGTCTCGGAAATCGCTTGCCTTGTAACGAAATATATCTGTGCTACAAGTTTTACTCAAGTTACGCGATTAAGTAGACAGATCGAAGAAACATAACTGTCACTTGCCTAAGTAAACGATCGGTCAGAGATCGCTTTGAAATAAGAAATGCGCGGTACAAAGGCTGACGAAGCGTGAAAAGTATCGAACCACACTCGGCATCGGCACTAGCATCGACCTGACCTGGTCCCTCGCGCCCTTCTGTCGGCACGGTTGAAAGGAAGCCGACGTGAAATGGGCACCGGTAGGATCCTTTGTTTTAGCCGCGTGACGTCACGCCCCTCGTAGCCAGCTAGGACTAATAATGTCCCGAGCCGCGCATAAATTAAAACAGAGAATCCTCGGCCTGTCTCGCTTCGTTCTATCTACGCCAACTCGAATCTTTTTCTGAGAACTCATTCGCGCCGATTGCTTTTCGAGCCTGGCGAAGATCCTAGGAATCTTGTGCCAGAGGAAGTATCGATTGCCGCGTCAGATTGTTAACGAGATCGAGCGGCTCGACACTCAAGACTCAACGCCGCTAGTCGGCGGAAAATTAAGCAGAAATACCGGCATTCGTTCGAGCACGAGTCGCATGACAGCTGAACGCGAGGGAGGTAAAAGACCTGACAGGAGCGAGGGTGCGAAGCAACAAACCGTGGGGTGTCTACTGGTCGAGCTTCGCGGCGAACCGCATCCGACGGCCGTGTCAAACTTTCATTCCCCTTTCTGCTGAGGAAAATACCCTCTTTCACACGTCAGGCGAGTTGTACGCGTCGACGATCGCTACCTCATGCGTGCACACTAACAAAGACATTGAATTCGTTTTGACGGATGATCTTTTCTTTTATGTGCAAGAATGATTTTTTTTTTTTTTTTTTTATTATTATTCATATAATTTTATTAGGAAATATTTCAAAAAGATTTAAAAAAAGTTATAATTGCCGCGAATAGTCTCTTATCAAATTCATTTCTATTATAAATATTATTTGCGCACGTTTTTATTATAATTTAGATTGTTCTCATTACAAAAACAAAATACAAAAAGAGAAAGATTGCAATACGTAAGATTTAAAAAAAGATTTACTTCCCGTGTGTTATCGTCACACCGTCGTCGTCAAATTAGTCGAGCAGAGACAATTAAATGAAAAACGGGGAACTGCAAGAACAAAAAAAGGTTGCTGCGTGCTCCGTAATAGAGCGTCGTGCAAAATTAGTCGATGATTTTTCCTGCTTTACGTGTAAAAAGTGTCGGTCGTTTTCAAAAGCCATTGACCGCGATCTCCAAGCACCTGCCGAGCCGACATGGTCGAGTTTCTGATTGGATCCACCTGCATTGAGCAGCCCTTAAAACTTAACCGGTGATATTGAGCATCTCACCAAGAGAGTCGAATGTTATTTTCGATTTCTACATTTTGATAAAAGAATAATTTGGTACAATGTCGAAGAAATCGTAATTAATATCGATTACGATACTGGCTTTGTACATTTATTATATGAAAGTTGACGTTAGTCTGTATTATGTGTACATTCTGAAGTATTATGTACAAGGAGTAGAATCTAATTAAAGATGTAGGTAATTCATTTCGTACTTATCACAACACATTATTTACGTGTTGCGAGAGGAAGGAATTAATAGGATAATCATTCATAAAATACACAACGTAACAATTACCATTGCAAATTGTAAAATGTGTCGCAGATACGGTATACATGCCGTTGAATTACAATTTAAAATAGCGCATATGCTTTATTATTTTCTGAAATAATTTTGTAATCGGACGTTTCCTTTTTATCATCTCTCGACATTCTTATAAACAGACACGTTACACGGAAAAGAAAGTTGTGCGCCTAGATCGAACGAAAATGTTGATCGCGATTTCCATACCATCGCGCTAATTACCCGGCCTGGGAGTACCGGTCGGATAAAAATTTTTAGCGGCTAGCACGAATGCCGTTGCACGTTAACCGGCCGGGTCTTCGGGTGTGTATGTAGGCGAAGAGTTAGGCGAGTGTGCGTTTCTCTTCGCGATGTCGGCGATAGTGCGAATGCGGGTTACTTCGAATGCTAATTATTTGTTTATCAGCCTCCGCATGCAACCGCGCCGGCACGCAGCCAGTGTCCCGATAAGACGTGGTGCCTCTTAGAACTGTTGCGCGCTAGGGCTTATATACGTACATTATATGTACGCCCCGACTTCTTCGGCCTCGCAAGTAATTGCAGCGATTATAAAAACGTTCTCTTTGCCTCGCTCGTCTTTCTCGTTATCGGTCTAACCGTCGACTACGATATAGTCGTTTCCTACATTATTTCCTACGTCGTATTGCAGCTCTCTCTCTCCTTTCTTCCTCTCTACCTCCTCTCCCCCCTCTCTCTCTTTCACTGCTTGCTTTATTCATTTGCGTTTATTTAAAACGCTGCTTAACATATTTATAATATGCATATCTGTATGATCGAGTAATAAGAATGCAATTGACAGTAGTAGGAATTTATTACATGCTCAGACAATATTCCAAGTTGAAAATCACTTATTCTCGAGCTGGTTGCACAGAGTCTGTTATCTGAATAACCTCGTTGCATTTATAAAGTTATTTGTATAGATAGTGTGTGTGCGCTATTTACATGATTTTTGCATATAAACAATATTCTGCACGTTCTATACATTGCGCCAGTGATGTAAACGCGCTAGAACGTCAATTATTTTTAAATTACGTAAAAAATAATCTTAAAATACACAGTGTCAATAATTTCAAATAAATACGCGTTACATTTTTTCTCTTCGACTGCGAAAATCTCTGCAAAACCCAGCACCTGGATTTTCTTCCGCTTTGTTTCTCCGGCTTCGCAAACAGGACGCAGCCGTCGATCGACCAGTAGCGACGAAACGAAATTGTACATTCGCACGCAACATAACTGCTATTATATATACGCGGGAGAGAAGCTAGCCGCGAGGTCGTCGGTCCTCCTTTCGACAAAATGGCGCTGCCTTTTCTTGCCTGTCGGTATCTCTCTTTTAATCTCGCGCGCGACACTGACCACCGCGCGTCTCCCAACAAATGGATTTTTAACTCGGCCCATCTTCGAGCGACTCCGAGATCCACTCAGTGGCGATCAACTTACCCGGCCGTGCTGACCGCGCGGACGGGCGTATCGCGCGTAGCATCAGCAACTGCGATCATTAACGAAGAGCGATGGCTGGCCCGCTCGAGTTCTGCAAGTTCGAAGGGAGGACGAGCAAACTCGCAAATTTTTCACGACACGCGTAAAAAACATCTAAAAACGCCGTCGGTAGTTCTAACAATCAGATAAAAAAGAAAAGAGACATATTACTTTTAAAAGAAAGAGTGTGTAGTTATATGGGTGTGTTTATATATGTATAATTATACTTATTAACAAAAATAAGTAACACACACGTGCGAAAATGGCGAGTATTAGGAATTGTGGGAAGAGCAACGAACAGCTGTGCGAAGAAGAGGAAAGAAAGGTTTTCTGTAAAACGGGATTAATAATCTTATTCATGAGTGACCGCAGGCCGGCGCCGAAGAGTGCCGCGCTGTGACGGAATCCGTTAGTTCCCACCGGAGCCAAGCTACCTGTTATCCTCTGCCTGCTAAATTATGTTTTTTAATTAAATCCATCGTAAGGGAGCGCGGCTCGTCTATATACCTTTTACCCGCCGCCCTTTTCAGCCTTATTCTTTTCTTCCCTTCTTCGTGCGCCGCGTTACGAAAGAGCCGATCGTACGTCCGAGCGCGTTTGCGTCGGGTAACCGTGGCTCGAGGCCAAAACAGGGAGCTATCCAAATTTATTCAGCTATCTCGCAGCCCGAAAGGCATCTCCTACTTTGCCTTTTTTTTTTTTTTGCTCTTCCCGACGGCGATCGGGTTTTTTTTTCATTCGCGGTTCTTCTTCGACAAATTTCAAATCACCCTCGGACCTGATGATTTCCGGGTAAAGTGTAAAGATGCAAATCGAATGTGCATCGTGGAACGATTTTCTCGTTAGCATATTTCGACAGATCTCTGTCTCGGTCGATTCATTAATCAGTCGATAGCGTAAAAAAAAAAAAAAAAATAATGCGTTTTTAATTCCGAATCAAAGAGAACATCAAACCTCGTGAACGATGAGAGTTGATGAAGCGAAGGGAAAGAGAAAAAATCAGAGAGAACGCATCAATTCATTAGCTCTCATAAATCCAGCGGTTCCGCCGGTGTTGAATATTAAACGGACATTACGTGGATTAGTTATAATTTACAAGAGATGTGGTGTAACATCTCGCGGTGTTCTTCCCGACCTTCCGCACTCTGCGATGTGCGAGCGCAGCGTTCATTCCATTTTGGTTTTCTCATGAATCTTAAAGTTGGACGAAACGCGCGTCATGCGGGGACGATGGACGAGAAGCTCGGTAACTAACGACGACGCCGGCGCGATCAGTTTCCGACAAAAATCGCGACTTGTTTTTCAAGCGTTACGTCTTCATTAAGATAATGAGGGCGGCGTAAATCTCTCAAGGGGCGAGTCGCGCGCGCGCACGGGCGCACTTCCAGAATGCCCTTGTTGGGGAACGACGGAAGCGGCCGCATTTGCATAGAGTAATTTAGTGGTACATAAAATTCCGCAGCCAATTAGCGCCGGAGTGTCCGATCTATCGCCCGGCTAGTCGTTTGCCGTGTCGGCTCGAACCGCGAACCGCTTTTAATTTGACGAGACGCTGACCTTAAGAGCGAGGACATTCTCGCCTCGTTAAAAAACGCGAAGACGCAGGTTTTATCATCGTTTATGAGTTTTTACCGTCGGACGACTGCGCTCGCATTTACGCCCCTCCGAGACCCAAACGTATTTCATATTCGCAGAAAAACTTTTGCGTCTCAAATGTTACGGCGACCTGCGAATAATCTGAAATTGCGTCCGCGATAATTAAGATACTGATAAAGCGACTAGAAAAATTTCGCACAGGTGCAGCACTTGTTATTAATCCCCTTATTCGCAGTGTAAATTCCAATAACAAACTCGGATGCTATAATCTTATCGTTTGTTAGAACCACGCTGGAACCACGTACGGAAGCGGATCAAGCACGGAAAACGCAAAACGTGTGTCGGAAGCCGTGCATTAGCATATAGACGGAGTTGCCTCGTGGCGATGGTGCCGGGTAGGTTGGTAGCCACGAGGAGCTCTTATTTATTAACGATGTATTCTTCACCGCTACGCGTATTTGCTCACTTTGTTCTCGTTAATCCTTTCCACCTTCCCTCCGTCGTGAGGCCCGCGCGGAACTACTCGGCTAAACAAAACCAATTTGCCCGGGATGGAAGAGAGCGTATGCGGTAGCGGTCAAAGGATGACTAAGCCGGACAGGTTGATTAACTCTCTGATGCACTATTCAATTTCGATCTGATATCCGAAAGCTCTGAGATGATAATAATAATAATAATAATAACGATGACGAAGTTCTTAACAAAATTATTCGATAAAAAAATTAAAAGGAAACTTGGCAAATATAAAAACCGGTTAAATCGATTTTGTCTGAAACGCGCGAACAAAAATAATAATGTGTATATCGTAGCTAATTATTATTTTAATTGTGTAAAAAAATGCACACACTGTTTAGGGAGACAGAAAAAAATAATATCGCGCGTCCTTTTGTACGTCTCATGGTTTTCGAAATTTCAACTCGGTTATTTATGTGTTACAAATTGCATTGCGTTTGATTAATCGCATCGTAAAAGAGTCTATTTTAACTTCGAAAATACCGGCGCTGGATTCCGGCCCGGTGTTCAAAGAAAACGCGCGATCTCGGAACATTTAATAAATTTCTTTATCTACGCGTTTCCATTTTCGTGGACGTTTACAGCTATTTGTACCTTGGGTAGTTTCGTAGCGACAATAATTTGTGAATAATGCGTCGAGTCCCGGTCTCCTTATTATGACGCGTGAAAGGCGCGCAGTCACGAGCACGCCTTTATCAACCGCTCCAGGTAAGACTAGCGCGGTTCATCTCTCGATCGTTCGCCCTCCTAGACGCGTCTACCCAAAAAAGCTCGCCGTCCTCGTATATTTCGAGTTTTATAGCCGCGGCTAACACGGTGGTCCCGGTCGGCGGCTTTCTTTCAATTACGAAAGTTCCACGTAGAATCGACGTGTAAATAGCACTGACGCGAGGTTGCTTGGCAGAATCATAGGCCGATAAATTAGGCCTGTATTAGCATTTAAACGATGGAGCGGTCCATCGACAATCTCGATGACTCTCGATTACTGCAAGAGCCGCGAAACGAGATAGGAACGAGATGGCAGCCATCGATTGGATGACGCTGAAACGGTCCACCGTCATTTTCGGAATAGCTTTCTTCATAAGTATTCGCAATATATTTGAGTAGTTTATTCGAGAATAATTTTCTCAGAGCATGAGAAAATTATCCTCAAGAAATTCTCAAGAAATCTTCAATTATTGCGATGACCAAATCTCTTGCGGTACGCACCGTGTACTTGATCAAACAGTAAAGTCGTCGCATCTCCAGCAGTAACAGCTTACCGTAAAGTCTTTTTTTTTTTTTTTTTGCAACAGATTAAACCGGTAATAGCTTTTGTATACGACAACAACGACTAGAAGTCCGACAGTTTTCTAATCTTTATTTAATACGTTAATATGTGACATTATATATATATATATATTATGTTGATGAGACCATGTCGAAGTAATTACGAGCACACCCACTCTCCCACACTCGCGCGCTTCGTGAACAGAATTTCGAAGACAAACCGTCTGCCCGGCGCGACACACGCGCACTGCCGTAAATAATTCATGGAAGCGTGTACGAAACTGTCGAAATCGTTTTTTCTTTTTTGCTCGTCGCATTCGAGAGCGAGCTGTGCATGCACATACTGCTCCGTTAGATTGAAAGATTTCTGCGATTCTTAAACGTTTACGATCTTACGTGTGTGCGAACAATTGTTTATTTTTTTTTTTTTCTGTATTCAAGAAAATTAAAGTGCGGAGTACTAGATTTCTTCTGAAGATCTCGACCACACACGCCGCTCTTCTCAGGTCTTACCTGCTCCCGTGCGATATTTTTCATCGTATTTCCGAGACGATATGAAAGCAACGCGCCGTTTAGGAAGCGCCGTAATTTAGTCGCCGAGACGTTTTACGAGACGCCGACGAGGCGGCCAAATGCGCGACCACTCAGCGAAATTCGTGGACGAGCGAATGCGCGCGAGCTGATAAATTTACGCCGGGTTGGCGGCTCGTCTGTGATCGTCGCGAGTCGCACTTTTACGACCGAGGCTTACATTGATGCCCGGATGCGCGTCCGATACGCGTGTGCGTTTCGTGCGATTACGAGCGGAATCTCGTCGCGTTGCCGCTTGCACCTGCAAATATTTACGTTCACTTAAAAAGTCATAAAGACCCCAAGCGCTTTCGATAAATCTACGCGGCGCGCTCTTCATGGCGATAACGAGCGTCGTGAAACGAGACACGCTATTGCGCCGGCCTTGACGACGATTCGCTCCGCGACGATCGACGCTCTCAATCGAGCCGCGACACAACGCGCCTGTTTCCATCAGATTCATTTCTGCGAACGTACACACATACACGCGCGCGGTAGCAGGTTTTACAACATTCTACGGTGTCATTCGGAGGATAATAACGATAGACATTTTCGGTAGAACGACATAAAGCTGTCCCTCCCGATGCGATAACGTCAGGAAGTGGCGGCTTTAGCATGCAACATATATATTTTTCTTCTCTCTGTTAAACGTATACCTCCCAATATGACTTTATTACGCGCAGTATCAATTTTCTTATCTCCTTTCACGGTCCGAGAGATTGAGAGAAACACGACGACGATGCACGTGAACGTTCCACGTTGGCGAGTATACGTACGAGGAGGTGCCATTTCGCTGACGCGATACGATCGGTCGATGGTGAATGTCAGCGGCGTTCAGTGCACCTGCGTCATCACAATCATCGTCCCCCGATTGTGTGCGAGGATTGACGTCTAATCGCGGCCACCGGCATGGATGATCGTTGTGACGTTTAGCTTTAGATGCGTATCGTTGATAGAGTAACGCGCGCGACCGGTACCCGCGTGGTCCATCATCCTCGCGTTCGCGTTTTAATCGTCGGCTTATCGTGATCGATTAGAAGGATAAATAAAAGAGAGTGGCCTCTCCCGGGTTGACGGGAGAGCCAAGCGGGAGAAAAAGAGCCGACGAGGTAATTTAGCGGCGGACGACCCGGCGGATCCTCGTCTATACGCGCCGAAGCCGTGTAATATAGCGGCCGCCTTCGCCTTCTTCACCGTACGGGCCGACGTGTTACCAACGGCGTTACGGCAACAAACCGCCACTAAATCACCTTTGGCAAGACCACGTGAACCCGTTCATCTCAACGGCGGACGGACGCAGCTGCCGTTAAGGCAAAGCGGTTAAAGATCCAATCTCGAAGAGAGCGCTCTCCCTCCCTCTCTCTCTCTCTCTCGTCTCGGCGCTATAATATTTCGAGCAAAAAGAAGATCGCGCGCGTAAGATCGGCTGCCTCTCGCGAGCAGCTTGAGAACTTGCAAAGCTACGCGACGACTACGCGAGCGTTCGTCGATAGCAGCAGGTCGCGCCCTGTTTTCAGCACTCGTGATTTACGATATCGGGTCGTCTCTTCGTAATTATGTGTTTGATTAAAAACAAATTTGCAAATCTATTTTCTCATAGAATTAACGTGTTGTAAAATTAATAAATAGTGTTCTGAAATCGAATTCGATATACCAATGTCTTTACCAAGTAATAACAAACGAGGTGTTCTCATAGAGCTGTCACGTCTAAGCAGATGACTATAGTCGTACTTAACACACGTTGTGTGAACGCGACTGACAGGACTATAAATCTACTCGGTGGCATACGAAACAGGTGGCTCTATTCTTAAGATCTTACACACCCAGTAAAGAAAGAGAGAGAGAGAGAGAACGCGTCAGCGCGAGAGCTAATGAGGCGCATAAAATGTGGTTTTATCGTAATAACGTATTTTTAGCATTTATGTATTATTATTATTCGTTCGTGATATACGATCGTGTTGCTGCGCGTTACATCATCATTAGCGGTAACATTATGTCGGTATGAGACTTAACTTCGTCGACTGTACCAGTATTTAAATAGGATTTACTGTGACTTAATGTTGAGACTTAATGTTAAAAGGTTAACTCAAAGATCGGTGGAATAGATCCAAGACGCGAGTCTGCAGTTGCGTGTGGCTAGTTTTACGTAAGAGAACGCAACGCGCGCGATCGATAAGACGCATTGATCGTGTCCGGTTCGAAGCCGCGTTCCACTCGGGAACATAAGGTGTACGAACATTGTGCGCGCGCTTGAGAAAAAATGTGCGTTGCATCCTATATAAAAATTTAAATAATAATACGAAAACCATTACACGTGTGTTACAAATCGCAATTTAAAGGATGACTCATATGCAAGGCGGTGCGCAACGCGCTGAAGTAAAAGCGGAATTAAGCGGTCCTCTTCTTTAGCGTCCGCCAACGAGACGTTTTACGATCGGTACATGCACGTAATACCTATAATCGTCGCACGTGTAATCCGTGCTTGAGAAGAACCTGCGCTTTCTATCTCGTTAGCGCTCGAGACCGCGTCCGTTTTAAAACGCAAAAGGCGCAATTTCAATTCGCGAATTATTTTGACACGTTACCCCGTAACTTGCGCGCAGCAGACATCGTTATCGGGAACGTCCCCGCACGTAGAGTTGACATCGCGTATCAAACAAGAAGTCGGGAAAAATTTATCCGCACATTTTTGCGTGCGCGCGTCTACGCACAATTTGTTTCTGTCCGATGATTTTTGAAAATGCTTGTGCTGCTCAAATTTAAAAGTTATCAAAAATAAAAATGTGACAAGCTAGTTTTTTACGTAGATTGTCAGAATTTTGTATTACAAAGTACATGGGGTTTATTGTGCTCTCTTCATAAATACGGATTGATATTTAATAAAGAGAAAAGATAACGTAATAAAATTTACATAAATTTAAAAAAATAACAGAGATGAGCGGGAAAATGATTAAAGACACAGGGCTATATATGTACGTGTGTTTAGAGAAAGCTTGTTGCTCGTGTGTGTAATTGACATGACGTGAAAAATACTTTTAATGGCGTCGGTACTGGCCGACGAAGCGATAAAGTTTACCGACACGCACGTCACTGTGTTATTAAAGTCAACTGAGCACCATTAAAAATATTTCTCACGTTGTCTATTAGAAGAGATTGTAATTTCAGATATTTTCTTATTTTCTACATGGCTGTTACTGAGCACATGTAGTATTATAATTAATGTTTCGCGCTTAATAGAGCAGTACGCCGATGACGTTTCTCTTTAAAGGATGATTTAACTCGCACGAGCAAACCGTTGGCCGCTATTCGTAGTTTTTGCCGACGTGTGTATGTACAACTAAAACGATGACGAACAAATCGAATTTACGTACTCGTAAAGTATATCCTCGTGCTCAAAAGCACAAGGCACAATTATCGTTTTACTTGAACAGTATCGCGATATTGTATCCATAAATACGCGACTGATATTGCGAAAGTGAGCATTTACGTGAACAAGACAGGTACCGACGAGCCGACCGGTCGTCCGGATCTCGAACAAAATGGTTCGCGTGTTTTCCGCGCCAACTTCGCAAAATTTATTGCTTCATCGTACTTTCGCACGGGTAGATTCGCGATACGCTCGCTCGCTCGCCTTATCTCGTAATGGATCGCGCATTTTAAAATTATGCAAATGATTTTTTTTTTTCGATGTTTTATGTCCCGAACTTTTTACAAACTCCGCAAATATAGTTTTATTCGCACGACGTTATTTGAACTAACGAGAATCACAAATCGTTATTTCATTACTTTAGTATTTTGTATCGTGGAGAAAATCTCTGTGAAATAACTCGCGCACGTGACAAAACCTTTGTGATTGTATAAAATCTCCGACAGAGAAATCGCGAGATCAGAAATGAAAATGGTGCTTAATTCGATTTGTGACCCCGAGATCAAAAATGCGTGGAATCGGTTTATCAGATCGTCGCTATTGAATCGCTCCATTAGGAGCGCATCTAATCGCGAGACGACCCCCGAAAGAACGAGCGACCCACCCTCGTTTTCGAGGACAGGGACACCGCTTCGGCGGGACACCCTGCAACAGACTGTGACATATTAGGCTACTCCCTTCTATCCTCCTCGCAGAAGGGCCGCATCATCCCCGTTCTCGACGATGAACCTCGTAAAGAGGGTGACCCCGCGACCGGATTTATTGTTTCACGATTTGGCGGACGTACGAACAAACGGATCGTGGGAGCGGAATCTGTCGCGGTCGGTACACATCGACAAGCCGCATAAATATATTATCGTCGTCGTCGCGGAAAGATTGCGAGCGATCGCCGAAGAGACGGCTGGCGGAGAAGCGGTAATGTTTGCGAGCACGCGAGTAGATGCTTACCGCCGCGCCTTTCAGCGATTTTATCGCCGCGACGGAAGTTTGAGTAATCATTGACTGTCGGTGAGTTACGCCGTTCTGACCATGATATGCCGACTGTGTCGAAAATGCTGGTCTGATGAACTAATAAACCGAACTTACTGAAATCTTACGTCTTGTGCCGAATAAAATATATCTTCAAGTATTGTCGCTTGCATCGCAAACAAAAGCGCTGATTGAAACGTTTACAACGATGTAAGAAATATTCAAAAATATTTAAAAGGAACAGTTTTTGTACACACGTACAGAAATATTCAATACTTCTTTAAAAAACAAAAATAAATTTCAAGATGAGATACGCACGGTTCCGGAGATACAAGGGGGTGAAAGAGTGATGATTTCCAGTCAGGATGTATTGCATAAGAAAGAATTGCGTGGCTGAAGTTCATGTAATATCGAGAATATATTCTGTCGAATGGATCATCTATGATCCTCTGAACATATTCAATATTACATTTCGGTTAATCAAATTTTAACACTTTGTTGAAATCGGTAATTAGAAACAAAAAGAAGATCGATATATCGATATGCGATATTATGATGTTTGCATAGACAAATCTTATTCCTGCTCAAAACGCCCCGGAACCGTGCTCATCTTAAAATTTTTCTGAGATTAATGTTTCATCATATAGTGCTATTTGGCACAAAAAAAAAGTTTGAAGTTCGAGATCCAAACAACGAGGGGGAAAAACAGATCTTTTTAAAATTATATTGTGACAGACATAAATTTTTGTCTTTTGGCAATTATGTTTTTTAACAATAGATTTTCTCTTATTTGCTTCGCATCTCCGGCGAATCGTGAATAGACTTTAAATAACGATCCTTGCTGACGTTGAGCAACATTAAATGTTAGAATATACTGTTAACACACGCTTTTGCGACGGTATCCTAAAGTGATAAAGAGCTTCGTAAATATAAGCGGTTGAACATGAAAATCCTTGTGAATCCCCCTGCACAAAAATTCATAAACGAGCGAACGAGAGAATGTTCCCTCGATTCTCGAGGACGCGCCATAAATCGTGACAACAGCGCGTCGCGTCCTTTCGCGACAGAGGGACTTCCTAATTCACTGGCGGATGTCGCACTGGAATAGAACAGGGCGAGAGTGCTATCTGATCCGTAAATCTAACGGTACCGGACAACGACGACGACGAGGTCGTTACGCAATAACGCGGAGAAGATAATTCGTCACCTCGGGGTATGTGGAGCGCGATAGGGATACCGAAATGCAAATTATCCAGTACGCGAGAAAGCGAGCAAAACTACAAGGAAAATTGAAGTTGCGTCTCGTTGACCGGTTCCTCTTATGCCAGTCCGGTTTCTCCTGGCGCGCCTTTTCTTATTTTCCTGCGCGCGCGCCGCACTACGTAAGATCGTCGATACGATCTAAGTCTGTCGATTCGGTCACCTCGCGGACCGATTCTGCGAAAAGAGGTGAGGCACGCTGCAAAATTTCCGCGTTATTTTTTTTTTTTTCACGATTGCGCATTTTCGATAATCGCGTAAACTACTGCGTTTTATCCGACTGCGGCGATGTCGGAGTCCACTCGGCTGAATCTTAGATTCCATCGTACCGATTCATCGAAACTCACAAACCAATTTGTCGTAATGTTCGTACAATGTTGGCACAAGATGAGAACAAGACAGCTGTATCGAATATTAAAGTGCGTGGTGAATCAATCTTTAAACTCACGTCAGACGTTCCATTTGACCTGTCGTTCACAAAGCGCCGTGAGTGATCGACACAACATCCACTCATTAATCATGCGGCGGCTCGTTACTCGAAACGAGGTTTCTCTTATTTCCGTAATTTATCGCGCAGAAAATGACGAACAAAGTCATCGCCGGATTTATTTCTTGCTTGACAAGTATATTCGTTTTCTGCTATTTCGCGCCTTACACAATGTATGTCGTCTTCTCTTTTCTTTTCTCTCCCCAGGAATCTCGCTGACGGGAAACAATCGGGCAGTGGCGTGATGTGAAATAATTTCCGTGCGCGAGAAGGTTCCGCAAAGGGCTCTCCGTGGGTCAAGTATCATTACGCGTAACGATTACGCCGTCGTCTCCGCTCTTATTGGCTCCGCTTCTAAACCGCGATGTATCCTCTCTCGAGTTAGCGGCTCGTCGTCGCGTAAGCGAGGATAAGGATCGGTTAGGAGATGAGATTACCTACACGGAGTCGTCTTCGCCGTCGTCGTCGTCGTCGACGGTCGCGCGAGAAAAAGACAGACATGCACGTTCGTCCCTCGCGATCGATTTAATATCGAATCCACCGCATTCCGTCGTAATAACCAACGCCGGGCAATTATCCCCCAGCCATTACTCGAAACTCGTTGGGTCCTCTTTCGCACGCAAACCACATGCGACGTTCCGCGTGTGTATATTACGTGTAAGATGGGGCACCCGAGGCGGTCCAGAGTACACAAGGCGCGCGTACAGGCGCGCGATGCATCTGTTGAAAGTGGAAAAATCGCGGCTGCGCGCGTCTTCTTCACGTGCGGCAGCAATATGCCGGAAGTCATCGTCAGGAGATCCCGGAAGGGGCCAGTTCCACGCGCGAAAGACCTTCAAATTGCTCGAAAGAAAACGACGCTAAATACGGCGGACGGAGTGTAGAGCTGGGACGCGTCGAATATTCGTCACGCGAACGTCTTTCAGTCTTCTTCCTTTTTCGGGTTTGTCAGGTTCTTCTTCGCGAGAAATGGAAATCGAGGACGGGTTGAGACACCCGAGAGCCTGAACGAGAGAGTTAAGCGAACGCGTGGTTTTTACCGTGTGCATGTACGGTGCGACCGCTAAAAGTCCGTCGTTGTCACGAGCGATGGTCTGATATCGCACGGAGCAATCTCGCCTTCGGCGCGTGACAGTTTAATGACATATTTTTTAACGAGTTCTGATTAAAGTCTATTAAAGAAATTAAAAATAGCGGTGTTTGCAAAAAATAAATTAAAATAAAAAATAATAACATCGCGAGAGACAAATTCTTTGCGACGTATCGTCTCGAATTTCAATGCAAAATAAAACTGCGGATAATAGTAAAAATTTTAACATCACAAAGTATTCTTCTTCGAAGTGACGCGGGAGCGACGCAATCGCAAGACCGATAAATCATCGCGCGGCCGACACCGAGCGCGTCCATCCAGTTGGTGTTTTGGTTTCGACGCCGCGGGGAAGACGGCGCCCCGTGGAGGCGCCCTTTATCCCTCGAGCCTCGCGCCGAGAGGCCGGCACGGCCGGATAAAGGGTGGAGGCGCTGCGTCCCGTCGAGCGTTGTAGATGCCCGTCATTCATCGCGCTCTTTCAACGAGCGTTCGTAATCCGCTCCGGTAACGATTACTCGCAGGTATCAGTACTAATGTGTCGAGCGCCACGCGAAGAAGTACGATCGCCGCACGGCAGGTGCGTATTTATAACGGTTCAATAAACAGCGTGGGTTTTTGTTTGTTTTTTTGTTTTTACGAGTTTGCACAAGTTGGTCTTTCCACGCTTTTCTGCGCGATTTTATTATCCGCGCGTATATTTGTTGTTTTATTGCTGTCAAAGTTACAGCGAAATTATCCTTGCTACTTTTTGTTTTGCCTACTATATTCTCGGTCTCAATAGAGTTCTCCAAAAATAGACGATCTTTCCGGACAACACGTGCTGAAGTAATTACACGTTAACGAGAATATATTAATTCATTCTTCGCGCTCACACGAGTGTGTAATATACGCCTTCGCGCGCAATTGTATTTTTTTACGATTGGATATGAATTAAACGAGCGGTCGCGGAAGACATCGATATCGCCGACTGAAATTCGCAAGTGACGTCGCGCATTTTCGCCGCTAGCGTTTCGACGGGGGGGAAACGCTCGCGTCGTCCATTGTTTCAGCGACGAAGAAAAAAAAAACGCGGATTTAAATAGAATCGGCGCGGCGAGAGTCGTTAATAATCGCGTCCTCCATTTCATCTAGTAGTTCACGTTAAAGCCTCGAGGTGTCGAGCGCAGATCAAGTATTGTTCGTCGTTTTCTCATCATGGAGTCCCGCTGAATGACGCTGCCCGGCCGATGATACGTCACGATAATGGCCGGTAATTCGACGTACCATCGTCGAAAGGGGAAAGGAGGGAGGGAGGGAGAGGGCTCGTGCGCGCACGCGGACCTAGGAGGGAATATTGTTTCGCAGCGCGCGCGATGGGAGTAGAGAGAAGTCTTGGCTTTTCAATTATCGGACCTTGGAGCGATACGATGATGGCCGGCGGAAGGCACGTATAAACCCGGTGCGCGCTGCAAGCCGCTGCACGCGGCCGGTAAACCCACACGCACGGGCGTATCTACGCCAAATTGCAGGTTTGATCGAGCCGCGCTCGTATGTACGATGTGCAACGAACGGTATACGTAGGATACACAACGCGTTCGATCTCGCGAGCGCGTTCGATATATACCGCGCGGGGCTCAGCGCGTGGTCAACGCCGAGAGAAAATGAGTCCCCGCTAACTTTGGTTAAAACAATTTCGATCCCATCGCGATTATCTCTCATTTAAAAGAACACTGGTTTATGTCGAATTTGTCTCGAGATACTCAATTTTCATTACAAGTTTTTTTTTTTTTAGACTCGGTCTTGCAAACTGATGATCACTCATCCTCGGTCAAAGATTGGGCCAAAAGGGAATGGTTGTTTGGACTTTTACGAAGTGTCCTTCACCAGTATATCTATTTTCCCGTGACTCTAAATATAAATATCGCGAAAGAAACTTTTTGCGATATTTCACAGCTTGTCACGCTGATATAGTAAAACTATCATTTTCTCAGGAAAAAAACGCACCGTCATCTTTACAATTACCCCTGTGGTATCAATATGTAATTAAGCAAATCCTAATATTCAATCTGTCATGTAACATATGCTGTTATTTATTAATGCGCGACATGCGTCGGTGTGATAAAGTATTTGTAATAATTTATCCGTTTTCGCGCGCGCTCGCAGAATTCTTTCTGCGCGAAGGAAAGATCTTGCGAAGCGAGAAATGCGTACACATGTACACGCGAGTCTTTGATCAATAACGTAACCATCGATCGAAGATTAACTTCCGTAGTGTTTTTTAGAGCGATTCACTTCGCAGATACGCGGCGTTGTTAATCGAAGCCGGGAAAGCAAAAGATGAAGGGTAATGGCGAGTATCGTGTTCCGCGACCGGTTTTCGAGAACCTCCATCGCTCGAGAGAGAGGTTCTAATACGTTGAAACGCATAAATCATTCGCACATAGACGGACTTCGAAAAAGCAATAAATATATCGCCTCGCGTAATATCTCGTAGCCTGCAATTTCGCACAATTTATGTCTCTCTCTCTCTCTCTCTCTAAAATATACAAGCGACGTGCCAATTCTTGACTTGGAAAGAGAAACCTCATTTATCGCGTATCTCTCCCGGTGTTTAGGATCGATTGCACTTTCGGGTGACGTTTTCTTGGCCCACGGAGAACTCGCGTGTTTTCCGTGAAATATCAATTCACTGTGGCACGCGACATCTGTTCTCCGCTGAATATTATTTTCAAAGCTCGTTTTTAAAATTTGCAACGATAACACGTGTTTTCCTGTGTCTTCTCCTAAAGTTACCATTCTGTTCTAAACGTGCTAATGCACATCTGTGTGTGCGAATGTGTATGCACGGAAAACGACTATCTTATTTGTCGCGTGTAACTTTTTTGAATAAAGTTCTTGCAATAAACACACGTATCGAACCTACAATTAATTCTTTATTATGCAGCAATTTGACGTGCGTACGTCAGACACTCGCTTTTTTTACGCGAACATATCGCACAAAAAGCACAAACGCAAATTACACCAGCCGGCTGTTTTTTTCATATCTTTCAGAAGAGAAGGGATGATCGCGCGCGCGGCGTCCACGTCGACGCTTATAAACGATACCGAAATCAATCGATCATACATAATAACGGTTTCCTAAAGACGACTTTTCACAGACCGTCACCGGGCAGCCATGTTGTCTCCCCGCACATCTGCCAGGATACCCTGTGCAGCATTAGCAGAACGAGCTTTCGAAAGGGTGTTTACACGTCGCGAGTTATGATGTGCTCGACTATAAAATAATTCATTAGGGTGCGGTTCCGTTACGTTGGGCGTGACGAAGGGATAGTTTCGAGATGGAGCGGAAAAGTGACTGTCAGAGTGGCTGCGAATGGCTTTGCAAATAGAATATTTTTGTTCTACGTATAGAATCACAAAAAGTAAAACAACAATAAAATCCACATGGTGTAAAATTCTGTCAAATTTAAAATAGAACGTTCAAGTTTTGTTAGAGAAAGAAATTTTTTACCACATGTATATGCGACATGTATTGAGATCCAGTCTACCGAATGTGAAGCAAACCGAAGCGCTCGTCGTCCGTAAAGATGCGCGTCTTGTGGTCGACGAAAAGCGGTGTGCGTCGCGTGTTTTGCAAGAGCCGCGACGTTGCGGTCGTTTAAGGAACAGTGCCGGTTCTCTTCTTTTATACGCCCGTCCTCTCTTTTGCTCTCAAATAGTACAAATTAGAACGACATCCTCTAGTATGCTTCAGGTAAATCCTCTTAGGTCACGCAGAAAGCCGCTTCTCCCTCCTTCTTCTTCGAGAGAGACCCCTCTGTTCGCTTTCGGCGTGACGGACGATGCATTTTTCCGCAACAAACGCTGCATTCGGTCGTGGCCGTTCGCAGTCTATTGTCGCTCTCGAAAATGTCAACGGGATGTCGCTTAAAGGGACACCTTTACTAGACGAATCGGATTATCGGATTACCGATGTGGAAGCGGGAAAAGCATCGCTGAGTACTTTACCGGGAGCACGGCTACGTGCAAAATATTGACAGGTGTCAACGACACTCGCTATTGGCAGAGTGGACGCGCGTTGAGAGCTCGAGGACATTCGTTTTGTCACAAGGACGCGCGTTTTCATTCAATCCCCTCGTGTCAATCAGCAATACGATGTACAAAAGTCGACTGTGTCACTTCAAAACAGATAATTTAAAGATTCTTGACACAGTATCACGTCCGTGTATAATATAAAAATACATCCTTGTCGTCGGTGTTGCTCTCTGATTGCAAGTTTGTATCGAATTTTTGGAACGTTCGGTGTAAAATTTTGGAAAAGTAACGTGTAGAGTTCCGTGGAGAAAAAAAATATTGTGTCAACGAAGAAAGCGACGGGGCGCGGCGGAGTCAATCGTGAATTAGTAATCCGCGGCTCCACGGATATATTCCGGACTTCGTCGATCGAAGCATTAATTATTGAGGATACACCGGAATCGATCGGCGCACAGACGACTGCATCGCGACGAGTCGCCGCGTAGCGTGACACGTTTCTGCTTGGTCTCTCTCTCCCTCCCCTTTCCCACGGATTCACGTCTCTTTTCACCGTAGCGTGCCGACGTATACACAACTTTCCGAAGAAAATTCTCTTCAAGTTTGCCCGTAGTTTCATGTATGGAGGTTTGACGTGACGAGCGAAGGTTCAGCGTGTGTCGCGTTTTACGTGTGCGACGCGTTTATTATGCATGACATTGAAGCGGTAAGAAGATAACGTATCTTTATATTCTAAATGCGTGTACACATACATTCTTCTTTCTCTCGACATCTTTATTTTTTCTTCTCTATAAAAGTTAGTCATTTTTCATAAAAACTTAATAATTATAAGTTGTACAATATCACCGACATCAACGAAACGTAACATTCGAAATATTGATTATTTAAAAAAATTTTTATTTGAAAAATTTAAAACGCTTGCGATTGTACATCATATCGAAGGTGAATATGAAGAGAATTTCTGAAAAAGGTGAACGTACGTAATAAGCGTGTGAACGAGGAGTTCGCACGACAACGAATTCCCTTTCTCTCGTCGTGTCGTGTCAAATCGAGCGACGGTCGTAAATACGCTACTATATCTTGACAGGTAGAAAGCAAATACACAAACAAATTATTTTGCGGATTATTTGAGACGATTGTCAAACTTGATTGTGATAGAGAAAAGAGCTTTGAATATAAGCGAGTTTTAATAACGGCACGTATTACATTAGTAACTACTGTTTTCGCGGCAATGGGGGGTTGGTTACATTCTAAACGTTTAGAATTAAAATTATATCGGACCTTATAACTAATCAGGACAAAGCGCGGTAACATCATCTCGATAGAATCGGGTGACGAAAGGAAGTAGGAATCGCGTTTCGATCCCACGCATCCTGTCAAGTGGATTCTCTCGACGCACAAAAGACGGACAAATAATTGGCTCGTCGGGTGCACAGGTAGGGCAACCTTTTTGAGCTCTGAGAACCTTACGCAAGCACCATTGTGCGACGGACACTCGATACATTCAGATCGAATGGCCCGACACTAGGAGAAGAACGCTGCCATAGTTAGAAAAACGGGGGATGTATCTTTGAGTTGGGCGAAACTCTCTGTTCGATCCACTCCGGATAAAAATCGGAAAAACTCTGAAAGGATTCTCGGCGCGAGCTCGATCTACTACTCTTTCTAAGAAAAAAAAATTGGTTGAGGACGTTCTCTTGAGATATAGAGTTTTTGTTTTAAAGACGGAAAATTGTAATCTCACGGGACGAATTTATTCTATTACGCTACAATGTAGCGTGTTTAAAATTATTCGCAACACGGTTTCTCACAAGCGCCAACTGTAGAAGCTTAGATATTGGCGAGATGTCGTCTATGAATATAATCTCACAGCAAAAACAGGTAACTTCGCAAGAACAAACCTGAGCGACGACATGACGACCAGAATCACGAGTATCACGCAAAACAGGCCTGCGCGTCTCTCTGCGAGCGAGAAAACGCGAGAAACGCGAATGATCGTTGCGACGTAACGAGAGTTCGCAAAAAAAGTCGGACCGGAAGCTCGAGCTCGATTCGAAGGACGAGATCTCGAGAGGCCGCGCGAGATACGCGTCGCACCGACGGATACGCGACTTTTCGCCGACATTAATATTCGGCGCGGCGCGCAGGAAACTTTCCGCCTGACTTAATTAATACTTGCGCTCGCGCGCACGCCTTCCTTTTTGACGGCAGGGATTTAATTACTTTTTTATGTCGACTCGTAAATCATCTCGCAGGGCCCGGCACGGCGACCGCGTCGTCCTTCCTGCAGAGTCATAAAATAAAGAGCTTCGAGCAACGAGCGAACACGTGTTGCCCAACTACGCGACCGCAAAAGGATATATATGCGAGCTTATCGTCGTCAGATTATCTCCGATAATTTGGAGTCTGATCCGTAACGCAATCTCCTGTAACGTCCTATATGTCGCGAATATAATCCGATTTGAGAGATGATCGATGGGGTTGAATCGGAACCAAAATTGGTGTGGAAATATATTTCATATCGCTGCAACGCGTGTGTAATTAAGCGATGTTATTACTTATTAGAAGTTATAATTTGTAACGATTAATTATCAATATTTAACGCGATTACTACGTACTGTATAATAATATTACAATTACGCATAATTTTTTTGAATGTTGAACTGATATGCAAAGAAATGATATACTACTTCAACTATCAAGTAGCAATTGTGTAAATATATGACGCACTTGACACATACTATAAATAACTGAACGTGTGACAATGAATATTTGTCATTTCTTTTATTAACACTAGTAAGTCTACCAGAAGCTGTATAATTATATTATTAAATTTCTGCGGTTACAATTATCAAACAACTACTATTATCAAATAACTAATACGTATGACAAGATAATTTATTACTACTGTATACAGCTAACGCGTAAATTATATATAAGACTACAACCAATCTTCTGATTTATATGTTGTACACAAGTGTGGAATATGATTTACTGTACGAAAACCAACCTTGAAAATGCAATTGACTAGCTAATAGATGTTGAAGATTAAGGGTGACACTCTTAAAATAAGCTGGCGCTTAAAATGACCACAACTCGTAATGATCGTCGAGATATACCTTTGAGTAAATCTCGATCTTTATCGAAGGTGTCAAGAATCCGACGGTAGCAGCTAATCCTCACAACGCGCGCGCGCGTTCTACCTGCCGGGATTAAGATCCCCCCCCGTACAGCGAGGGTTTCTCGATGAAACGAGAGATCGGCCTTGCTCCGAAAAGATTGTCGATCTAGCTCGAAATTGACCCGCCACGTCAAAGGTTCCTTTCACCAACGTCAACGGCTTTTTTGCGAGTCACGGTAATGATAAACATCTTTTTTTTTTTTGCCACGTCACACACACATTGTTAAATGTAGCAGACAGATTTCCATGTTCGATATGACGAAAAGCCGTGATGTGTCGAGTGTTAAAAGACATGAAACGTTGAAGATTAGACGAAGCGAAGACTCACCACGTGTCCGTGCACCGGTGATTTCGCGATGGACTGTAGCTGGGGATAAAGTTGACCAGCCGCTGCCGGCGTCATGTCGGTCAGCATCTCGACGGCCACGAGAGGATGTCGCGGCCGGTGCCACGCGGAAAAATTTGCACCGTCGATTTCAAAATCACAAGTGTCCTCTCGCGTATTACTACCAATCGCTTAGTCCAGTTTCTCTGTTTGAACACTACACTCGTAATCGATACGGAAAGATAAACGGCGCCGATCGCATCAATCCGCCGTAGTCAATCTCGCTCGGGATAAAAAAGTTGTCTGTCGTAAAGACCGGGGATTACCGTGGTCCCCGTTGTTCGCTCTGTGACTGACTGCCGACTATCCAAACGACTTGGTCTCAGACCAGACGGGAATATGGGTGGTAGGGAAGCTACCCAGGACTTGGCGGCCCCCGGGCAAAAAAGGGGCCGGAGTCTCATGGGCGGGACCCAAGCGGAATCCGTCGCCGCCCATCACCGCCTACGTGCCGTGCCCGGTTTTCTCGATTTTATTAATCCCCCTTCCCTAAAACCCGCGGTCCCCTACCTCCGTAGCCACTTCGAAGGGGCTCCTTCTCGCGTGGTGCGCCGTCTCCGTTCCACCGCTCCGTTTATTTGTCCCGCTTTCTGTTCAGATCCCCCACCAATCTCCTTCGTGGCGACTGATAATCAGCTGCGGAATGCGCGCGCAACTCGTCGCTTGGAAGGAGAGGCGCTCTTTAGTGGTGCCCTCTCGACGTATAGACGGCAGAAGAGACTCTCGACAGCCTTTCTCCACCTCGTCGCTATAACCCTCGTTCGTTCGCGCTTCCCCTTTTGCCGCTTTACGTGACCCGAAGTCGTATCGGCCTGTGAGCTCGTTTGACGTAACGGTATATACTACGCGTCGTTATTTAAATACCAATACGCGCGCACGACGGATCGGATAAAGCGCGAAGTCCTCGTCTATTCGAGATACACGGAATGAATTGAGATCGCGACTAATCGGGGCCGCAATTGGTGCTTGCTTATAAGCGAGTGTCGGATTTAAAAAAATGTAAAAAAAAGAAGAAACGAAGATACATCTGGATGTATTAATCTCCTCCTTGGTGGAAGAAGATGTTGGTAGATTCGTCACGTAATAGCGATTTTATTTGATGACTTTGATGTCTGCGTAATCGCTTTTTAAATGTCCCAGGATGTTCGGTGGGGATTATACATAATATCCTTAATACTTTGCGCGTTCGAAAAATTGCACGCAAATTATCTTGTACCGCTGTTTTTCTTGCTGTCGTGCTTTCTTAACATTTATTTTGGCGAAAACTGTGTGCGAACTGTGATAATATACTTCGATCCCGTATATAATTTTGCATCCTGCGTTGCATCCTGTTCTGTTTAAATTATACACACATGTTCGCGTTTTATATCTCTTTTGCGCGAATATAATTTTATCCATTCGCTGAGAGGGATAATGTACGTTATTTATTCAATTACAGTCTATTGTCGTTTCAACGGTTTCATACTGAAATATGATAACTTTGAATCTGTGTGTGTATACGTTCTAATTAACTTAATCACAAGATAAGATTATTTTCTTACCACTTAATTACGTAATATGTTTCATAACTACCGTATTGAACGTGTGTTTATTCCGTGCGCATTCACGCATTACCTCGATACAATCCGCGCTAGTTATTTATGTGAGACTATGCGTAAACACCTCTAATTGAGATATTGAAAAAAAATCAAAGATACGTTAACTTGAAACTTTTATCAGGACGGAGAATATGTTGCGATTGTTTTTAGAATGTAAACAATGCAAAAGAAGATAAATTTTTTACGCAACATTATCGCGAGTAGTATCTTATCTGATTATTAATTGTAAATTGTTGGTTATATCGTGATTAGCATCAAGAGAAATATAATTTGTTGTTCTTATTACAGTATCGCGCGCGCATGTCATCAAACTGAATAAGTAATAATTATAGCCAATATTAACAGGTGCATAAGTCAAATAAAACTAGATAGTATCTAATATCTAGTTGGAATTTATGAGCAATAATATTTGTGTGTGCGGGTTTTCTTTTTTTTCTGTCACAAATCAAATTTATTGCGTTATATATAAAAAAAAAAAAAAAAACACATCTTTCTCGGCATCTATATTACCGTGACTCCATCGAACTCTCATTATTGCACGCAAAAAATGACTTAATAAGGACTGCAATTTGCTCGCGTTTCTTCAGTTTTGCGAAACGAGAGAAGCATGAATAACGTGATGCAAGCTCGAGTGTACGGCAAAATACAAGCGTGTGGTATTAAAACCACAATGTTGCTCAGGGAAGACTGCGGGATACGCGAAAGAACCTAATGCGATTTTAATCGTGTGGTTTGAATTTCAAATGTTATCGACTCTGCTTTATAAAGCGGAACGCGGTCGAAGAAGCATTTTCTCAGTGGCGTATTTGTGAGACGAAGTACACTCTTACTAAGCTCTTCGATATAAATGGTGAAATAAATTGTCCTATAGATGTGCACAAAAATACAAAACCTTACAAATATATTTTTTTAGTGGATTTTAATAGAAATTAAGAAAAATATAAGCTATCTTAATTTGTTACATCGCACCAATAATTCGAGAAATTAAACCGATAGTCGCAATTAAATTAACAAAGCTTTTCCTCGCATGCGAATGATGCGAGAGAGTTGTTTTATAATAATGAGCCAGATCGTAAGGCGACCGGTTGTTAAAAGACCAAAATAGTTAATAAATTTTCTTGGGACTTTTTCTCTCAATATTTGCATATGTAGAATTTAATTTTCATAATTAATTGAATATATTTTTTTCAAAATACGTTGCGATGTTCTTTACTGAATGAAGCGCGTTCTACGCTACCTTTCTACGCCAATGCTCGGTGGAGACGTGAGCGGCGGGTCGAGGTCGCATTAGGACCTAATTTTCCATAATGGAAGAAGTCCGTGGCGTGGTACGGCGCCACTACGGCGAAGCGACCAGCTAATCGCGGTCCATTCATAACCATTCTCGGCCAGGTCGTGTGTGCAACGAGCGAACGATCGGCTTAGTCTCAATCGAGATTTGTATAGGTAATTTAGATGCAGTATCATGTACCACGCTGACGATCAATGATGTGTCGCGGATTTTGTTTGGAGAAAACGATAATACGCGATATTAATATATTTTAATTTATTTAAAGTGAATAAATGCAAAATAAGTCACTTCTATAAAGAAAAAGTTAGCTATTCAAAAGTATAAGATGTGTTTCATATAACATATAGTTCACTATAAAATAAAACCATTTGCTCAGCGTGATTTCGTATCATTGCGTTCCCCGGACAGTATTTACAGTAGATAGCACGTCCGAGATAGACGCGTCCAAAATCGATAAACGGACGACCGACGCGGAGGTGAGAAAGGAATAGGTTCGAGGAACGGGAGGACGTTATCGGCCAGCACTCGCTACGAATCCTGGCAGCGATTATGCGTACATCGCGTGCCACCGGCGCACAAAAGGTGCGACCCGCCCACGCCCTTGCGTATCGCGGAACAGGACGGGGCAAGTGAGCGCGCGGGAAGGGTGCGAAAAGGGATGTTTTACAATGAACTGAACCAAAGACGGGCGTTCACGCTCGCGGCAAGGACAAATGGCCAAGCGCGTGGAAAGCAGCTATCGAATTTCCACGAGTTTTCAGATTCTCGCACGAGAGAAGAGAGCGTTTCTTTTGGATTTATTGCAGTCGCAGACATGAACGTTCGGGACGCACGAAGATGAATTGTTCGTTCCTCTGTTCTTTTTTTTTTTTTCGGACGTTTTATCTCGCCATTTAATGTATGGATATTCGATGTTGTTGAAAAATTGATTAGCGCCGATCAACTACCGATCATGATGCGTCTTCGATGGCGCGATAGATCGATGCGGCCTACATCGGATCTCTCGATGATGGATCGTTGATTGGCAGAGACGAGCCGTAGGGTTGAAAGGGAAATGGGGCCTAGGGGCCTCACGGGGGCGGATAATGACAGGGCGGCCTCGCGTAGCGAGGATGGTCCGCGCTGGGACCAGCTCGGCTTTTGCCTCTGACACGGCCATGTGGCCATCGGGAGATGCTGATGGACTAATAATTACTGGGACCAGCTTCGTGTGCGTGGCGGCTGGCAGCGTCGAAAATGAAGATTCACCTTACCAAGTCAAAGCCAGATCTTGTCTACTATCTGCTAACGGCATGTAAGCCTTTTACTCAAACCAGTTCGAGGATTTGAGATAACCGTTGATGTGCCGACACTCGTATTTTGTAAAGAGTTTTTATATAAAAACAGTCTCGACAATTATTGTTAGAAATTTTTAAAATTTAAAGTTTGTTCTTATAAAATAATTTTTTTTTTTTATTGCAAGAGAATCAAGTAACAGATTTTTATTGCAATGCAATTTGTGCTATTACCAATATGCATTAACATATAGCATAATGAGAATTTATTTCGAGCATCACGGTTCGCCGCAAAACAAGACAAGAAACTTCGCCCGAGACTGATTTACGAATTCGTTGCCGCGGCCGATGCCGGGGCGTAAGTCGAGATTCTGTCTACATCGTGCTCCGGGATAGAGAGACGCCCGAGTCACTCCTCCCCTTACGTTCCGCCGGCTAGATTTATGGGGTGTTTCACGGGGAGAAGAGGAAGACGACCCCCCCCGTAATTCACGCGTCGTTCTTTTCCGCCGACTGCGACGTCGGAGGAGCGACGCAAATAAGGCGCACCCCATTTCGGAAGGGAGTCGATCGAAATAAATATCTTCCCTCGATTTCGCTCTTGAGACGCTGGTCTTTTCTTCTATTCTCTGAACGTATTTCGAGTACATTAGATGTAAATAAAAAAGGATAATAACGTTTAATAAGTCGCTCTACATCTACGCATTTTTTATCTAATCGAGTTATATATTTTTCACATGATATAAACCTTGAAAACACTCGAGTCATTCTTTCTCCCGAGTAATTCTTATTTTTTCCTTCATACAAAGTCCTTTCGAGAGCGCGTTGCGCAGAGAACATTGTGATTAATATAATTAAAATTCCTTCGACATTAGAAGGATATAATTTAGATTTTTATATTTTTAGCATAAGTAGGAGGCATTTGCATGTATAATGAAAACAAATTAGGTGTGACACTTAAGTACGGGTAATTTACGAGAACGTCCAACGGAAATCATGATTTTTTAATAAGTCGCAGACAGGCAGATAAGTTATCGGCGAAAAAAAGTTTCACAAAAGATTTCCGCATTATAATATACACACGACGTAACATAGACGAGGATGTTTGAGTGGCAGCCGAGACGGGAAAAAGTTGATGCACGCGCTGTTGTAATTACTGATAATAGTGATAATGAGCAATTAAGGAAAGAGTAAGAGGTTCGTAATGACGAATAACTATCCTGTAGTAGAGTATATCATGCAATGCTTGAAAAACTCCTGACTGACGTGAACAATATTGCACGTTTGTGATAAATTACACATCGCAATCAGATTAAAACACGCTCTTGTAAAATCGAGTCGAAAGTGAAAACTTTTTTTTAACGATCAAAAAAAGATTGAAGTTGGATTCGCGAATAGAAATGGAATTCTATTTATTTAGAGAATCGTATGTATAGAACTTCCGGTATAAGAGCCAAATTTTAGAATCGGATCGTGTCTTAAGAGGGAGATTGTTTATTTTTTTTTTGGAAAATGAATCTCTTAGATCACATACATCAATTTTCTTTACTCGCGATGCAAACTAATGTTTCTTCTTATACTTTCTTGTTGATCAACTCATTTTGTCGGATACTATATCAGAAAACGATCAAGAACAGAATTTTGCCGCGAGCGAAGTCAAGGTTTGCACGCGTCTTCTCCGATCCGACATTCTATATTTTTTTTTCTCCATAGCGCACGTGTCGGAAATACGAAGAAAGTATTTAGATGAGGGAGGGGAGTGCGCGAAAGTTTTTGATGCAAACGGGGGAAACAATTAACTCGGCCAAGGACCCGCGCCGACAAATTCACGCGCATGTTCGCTGGAAGTTTGAGATTGCGAAATGACGTGCAAACTGAGGGACGCCCTCGTCCGCCCCCCGGCAATACGGTAATCACTATAATTACGTATCGAGCCCTTATATTAATATCCCCTAGCTACGTCTCTCTTTCCATCTTCCTCCTCGGTTCCATGGCAATTCCTCACTCGTCGCCTTAACCGCGTGAAAGCTGCCTTTTTTTCGCAACCTCCCGATTGATCGCAATTTATTATTGGCACGTCGCACGTTGTTTCTTCGTTTGCTAACAAGTGCTTTAGGCAAACGAAATTCTGTCGGGTCTTTACTTTGTGCGAATGATTGAAATTTATTTGCCACTTTTGAGAAACACTTTGAGCGCGAGATATTATTGGAGCGGCGATTAGGGGCGCAATTGACGTTTCTGAACAGAGACGAACAAGTATCCATATTTTTGTCATCGAATCTAATTGAGCGATTTGATTGGCAATCGTATGAATTGAATTTTCCGCGAACCCCAAGCGATTGATTGAAAATGGCTGATTGTGACAACTGGTGATCATGTCAGCCCCCTGTATATTAGAGAATCGGGAGATGAACAATTAACGATGGGATGTGTTTTAGAACCGCCCATCGCGGAAGTTGCGAAGGATGTCTCAAAATGAAATTTGCTAAACTTGTTAGAATCTCTCACCGAGTTGTAAGTTTTTACAAAATTTCTCGAAATAATCGCGCGATCTCGTCTCTCGCGCATTGAATATTGAAGAAATCCACAAGTTTTCGTTGTCTTACCTCAAGATATTCCGCCTCCTGAACGGGATGTAGAGTTTGCTGCGGGGTCGCTGGCGTAATTGTCATCACATTTTGCGGATGCCCGTTATGCGAATAGTGATACGCGCAATTCATTTTTGTTATTTTTTTTTTTTTTGCTTCTAGATGTGAGTTGCAAAAATGTTTTTTTTTTGTTTGCGACGAATAAGGAGATTGTTTCTTTTTTTCTTTCTGTTAATCCATTTCTTCAATAATCGCGCAATTCATCGACAGCGTGCCGCCCACTTTCGCGCGCCTTCAAGAAGACGCTTCCCGGATGACGTCCAAAGGTGCATCGGCTACAGCGGTAGTCCGCTCGGAATGCTCCACGAGCCCTCGTATATCCCGGTAATCACAGTAATTTCTGAGCTGCCGCGGACGAGGTGGAGAAGGTCAGTCGATAACGAGGTCGGTCGAGGACGCGACGGATTTTCACTCGGTCGATGTCGTGCGACGCGAGTTCCCGCGCGAGTTTTGCAGACCACGCGGAAGAAGTTAACAATTATCGGAGGGACGCGAGATGCACCTCGCGGCGTGCAACAATTATAACTGAGCTTTTTCGTCCCCCCACGTAGGAGAAGAACGACTCGGTTACGGAGAGGCCAGTCTTCTCTCTTTCTCTACCCGGGCTCTTGTTTCTCTTCCTCTTTCTCTTCGTTGGCCCCCCTACCGCGCACGAGTCCGCTCCTATCGGCGCGGATACGCGTCTGTCTTTGTGTATGCGTGGGCCGTGCGTGCGTGCGCGTGCCCCAAGAGAGTGCGTCGAGTGGTCGTTTCTAAGGAACCTCACGAGTACGTTTCCATCCTGGAAGGTGTTGCTGGTGGGGCAGAAACAGCGCCCGCCCTCACCCGACGGTCCCCGTCGACTATGAGTACGACCTCGCGATCGTCTAATCCACGTTGCAACCCTAACAAACCACTGTTCGCCCTTCCCTCACCCCTCTGATCACCCCACCGTCCTCCTCGTGTTCTTCCCTCCTTTCCTGGTTATCTCGTCCTCCCTCCATCGCTGCGTGGATCGCGCTCCCGACCAATTAAAACGCTCTACGATCACGTGGTTCAGCACAGCGTCCGCGCCGCTCTTCGTCTTCCTCTTCTTCAGTTCTTCTCTTGTTCCTCCATGTCCTCTTCCTCGTCCTTTTCCTCTTGCTTCCTCTCAGTCTACCTGTATCTTTTTCCCTTCTCACGATTTCATTATTTTTCATACCTTTTCTCTCTGTCTCTCTCCCTCTCTTTATCCTCTGTTTCTCTTCTCGTAACTTTTCTGCGTTTATTTCATTTACTCGCGTGCGAGATCATACGAGAGAAACTCCTTTCGGGGTTTCGCGTCCAAACAAAAGAGCAATGGAGAAATCACAATGACTAGGTGAGAGATGTTAATGTGTCGTTAAATTACGCCAAAGAACGCGAATTCTCGATTTTATATCAGTTAATGACAATCTTCCGTTACAAAAAAAAAATCATACCGTGTATCTTAGCAATAATCTTTCACATGAGATTTCTTTCGTCAGTGAGAATTGATACACTTTTTTTGTTAGAGATATTTCGTCTAATTTTTTCTTTCACACGAGCGAACATTATGTCGTGTGTGTTTCTACAATTTCCTACAAATGTAAGAATACACGCAATAAGAACGGAATTATATGTGTATTATATATCAGACGACTTGTGATGACTCAAGATGTTCTTGCACCGTTGCATCGTGCGTACTTTCGTCTCTTCAGGCGCTAAATTGAGATCATAAATAACAGGATACCGTATCATCGGGACATAAATTTTAACGATATAATTATCGTTAATGCGAAATTACAGTTGCGCGGACGATTACTCGATATATTTTATTGCCGAGTCAATAATAACGGTTTGTCGGTCACTCGCGTAAACCAGCAACGCACATTCGCTGGTAAAACGCGTAATTATCTTATCGCGACTTTAAAAAAAAAAAAAACATTGAAATTACTTGTGCTATTTCACTTATTTCGTTTGTCGAACTACATTTTCATTGCGCGATCGTGTACTTATATGATTATATGACTTTTAACTTTTTGCACTGAGTTTTTGACTCGTCATGAACTTTTTACGCCAAAGCGCGCAATGACGAGTTGCGCTCGATTTTTTAATAACGAAACATTTTAACACCAACAAAACTATGTTAGAAAAATTAAAATTATTAAATTTGAGATCACATGTCTAGACCGGATTGCCCGCAAATAAACTGCAGTGGAAAGGGTTACAATACAAACTGATAGATGTTACGTGAAAAAACATGTGAAAGAAACAACTGTGAAGCTCGCGCGGAGCTCAATTCTTTTTTTTTTTTTTTCAGAATCGTCTTCTTTCAATGGCTCCCTCTTTCGCGCGCATAATACTGAGGGTATTTCATTTTTACCCCGCCTGTCTCTAGCGTTTGTAATTTGATACAGCAGTGAACCGCGTGTGATCTGTATTCAGTCGCCAAGATGTCGAAAAAACGGATTCAAAGGGATCATTTCGGCGTCGCTAAGGGTGCTGCGTTGCTGACAAGGCGCTTACTATCTTCTAGTTCCAACAAGTAAAATATGTCTCGAATTTTCTCAGTAATTTATACACGTTGAAATTATTACATCGCTTCTGCGTAATGACGCGCTAAATAATTAATCTTTCTAAAAATTTCTCTCGAATTTCGATAAGTATACGAAAACAAATTTATTCCCGCTGCGCATCGTTCCTGAAACCGCATCGATCATTGAGCGACAGTTGTATTTCGTGGTAGAGGAAGAAGGTGAAAAGTGTTATGGTAGATCGATACACATGGCACGAGGCCAGGTGGCGCCGACGAACTTTTCCGTAAAGAGAACAAGCGTCGATATCGTTAAGGGATGATGAATGACGCCGAAGGCGGATCGCGGCTAAAACAAGCGAACCGGATAAAAAGCTAGCGATGTTGCAAAGAAGCTCCGGGTGGCGAGAGGGGAAAAGAGAGAGAGAGAGTGGCGCGCGAGATGCGGTCGGTGCGCGAATGTGCGAGTAGGGGATGAACGATGAAAAATTGTGTCGGTCAAGACTCGCGCGCGTTCTCCTGGATATGAAACTGCCAGACGAATAGACGGACAGACGCACGAAAAGAACGAATGGCCGTTTCTTCTCGAGTGGAGACGGGCACGGATAGTCTGTTATTACATCTTTCTTTCTCTTTCTTTCTCTCTCTCTCTCACTCCATCTCGTTCTCCGTGTCCCGAGTGAGAGAGAAGAGCGGATCGCGCTGCATTTACCGACCAGAGAAAGAATAATAGCCTCTCCCAGTATCCGTGGTCTACAATTAAAACTCTCTCACGCGCGCCCGCGTATTCCCAAGGGCGGGAAGACGTTCCTCTCGTCGCTGTACCGACTAATCGACTCACGCGCTCATTTTGCAGAACGTCGAAAGGGTTACGACGGGACGAAAGAAATAGATAGAGGTCAAGCGAATACCTTGCTAGATATCTAATTTCTATCGAATATATATCGGCATCTTTAATTGGTTGAACAACTTTTCTGAAGAACGCGCGCGGTCTTGTAGTTTCGTAGCAAAACGGAAGCTGCAGTCTGCACATCAGGAAATGTGTCGTGAAACACGCGCTAATCCTCCGATTTCTCAAGTCGGTAGTTTGGCGAATCGGGACAAAACTCGGAGATGGTTAGTTCCTGTCGGTCTAATAATAGAAATCTGCGTTGACGTCGGTAGCGTCTAAGCGGAGGGAGAAATAAAAGGATACCGCTGGCACAACGGTGGCAGTTGCTCGGGTGGTTTTGGTCGGCATTACGAGTTACGCGGGCGGGGTAATCATGATGATTTCGACTTCGGGTGGGTCATCATCTCGTCACCGCGTCACCCGCGGCCAAAAAACACGCACACACGATACGACGCATTCGCAGCCTCCACGAGCGTAAACCGCAGCTTGACCATCTCCACCACTACCGTCGCTATCACCATCAGCGTTGATCGACACCACCACCGGTCCAAAGGAAGATTACGAGAGAGCAGCAAAGGATGCTTTATGGACTTATCAATCACTTGATAGCCTTGCGCGCGCGTTCTGCGTTTCTTACCCGACGCGCACCCTGTTATTAGCGACGATTAAAAGATTCCGCGCGCCGAACGGAATCGAGTGCCGTTTCCTCAATTCGTTTTATCGACAGAGATTTATGGTCCTTATGGATCGGTCGTTGAACATCTCGCGCATGAAAATTTTCCGAGATTTTCCCGCATATAAATTTTTGCTCAGATTGTCCGAAATTTGGACATTTTTAATAATCTTATCAGTGAAATATTTTCTGATTAATTATTCGATTAAAAGCGCGCAGCGGCTTTTAATGCCGCCATTGTGATTCGCAATTATTTTGCTTCAAGACCGAGCGAATAAAATTCGATTGGCGGTTTATAAAATCGAGTCTAGATGGTTGCGGCACGATGCAAGCAGACGAAATCTCGATATCTCGAATCGAAATCTCAATGCCGATCGAAATTGAGCGAAACGGGCCCGCGAGCGGGGCATCGGCGCGGCGCCTATCGGGTGAATCCTCGAGTCGCGAACAGACTGGGATCGTCTCACTGCTTTGTGGGTGGACTTGTGCGGCAGAACTCGGCGTATCTACGGTATTCTTGCCGTACGAATGTACTCGCATTTCGGGTTTGGGCGTGCGGGGGCCCGGGAACGGGACGGGACCGCGGCGGGGCCCACGAACCTGGTAATTAAATAGCTGTACCCTGCAATTAGGGCCACTAAATCGTGGCGAAGCCCGAACCCGGCCAGCGAAGGGCCCGCCAGACACAAAAAACAACGTCGAAACGTTGCTTGTGCCAAGCGAGAGGCGCACACACGTACTACCCCACGTACTACGTGCGAGCGGGCCCATCTATCCTACTGCGTGTGCGTGTCGCGGGGGTGGTTTCGCATAGTATGTGGGAACCTAATCGGGTGGAAGAAAACGGCGAGACTCTCCTCTCTCCGTGTCTAAACGCGCTCGATTGTCGTCGTTTTGATCCCTCTTTCTTTTTTTTTCTTTTATCTTAACCCGTTCATATTATATATATGTGTATAGTTTTATTTTATATAACTTTGAAAATTACAGTGATCCGCTGATACATCTGCTTATAAAATTATTTGTATAATCAAAGATGTCGTTGTGGGATGTAACAAAGTTATTAAAATTATCTACTTTTTGCTTTTATATAACGCAGCTTTTGTTTTGCACGAAACAGACTTTATCGACAAAGTAAGTGAAACCAAATTAAATCAACATTTCAATTAAGTCTCGCAAGAAATCCAAATAAATTGTATTATTATGTTATTTACCAAAGTGCATCCCACATCTATCTCATCTTTTTCGTGGCGACTATATATCTCTCGAGTTAAATCTCTCCACGCTTCCTCGATATCTACGTTCGTGTCGACCGCGAAATATTCATCGTTGCCGAAGCACATGCTTTCCGCTAAGAGGGGCGAAGGCAGAAAGGAAGATAATGGTAACAAACAGTCTTCCTTCCTGTTACAGAACGACAGTGCCGCTTCCCCGTTTCTCGTTCCTGTCCGGGCACGTGAAGTAGCGCGTGCGTCCGCCATGCATCGCGATATCCGCGTATGCAAAATCGAGTATGCGCACGCACCGCTGGGAGCACCACTAGATGGATGACCGAGCATCACGCTCCCTCGTCGTATTAAAATATCAGAGCTACCCCCGAACCAACCCTCCATCTGCTCCCCCGCGTGCCGTCCTCTCACCCCTCCCGCTATCTCGGACGTGCTGGCATTAAATCAGCCACCCACCAGCCCTTGGGTTATCTAAAGAGCCTATCTGTGGACCGGCCGAGATATCGTCGCTGCTTTGTGCGAGAAACTCGCTGCGTTCGTTGCGCGCCTACGCGATCCTTCTTTTCTCGTCGTCGCAGAGTAAGCCTTCGAGCTGCTCCGAGAAAGGAGGAAGAGAAAAAAGAGAGAAGTATATATGGCCGAGAGGAATTAGATTTTTTTTTATTCTTGGATATTAGTCACGACAACGATGTTGCAACTTTTTAAGTTTTTTTGAAAAACGATCATTGAACAAATTATTTGTGCAAGATATGTCCTCGGTTATTGTGTTTTGCATATTACTGTGGTATTTGATTTTTTTTCGAGAAAGAGCATGAAAGAGAGAGAGAAAGTTGCCTGTGCGCGTTATCGGTCGTGCGTGCAAGTTCTCTCGATACCAGCGGACAATTTAATTTTCTAATTATCGCGACGCTACCTCGATCGAGAGAGGAGGTGTGCCGTCGTTATCTCGGCGTTGCATCTTCGTACGTTAGCCGGGCACTCTCTGCGCGCATATAAAAGCTAATGGATCCACGCGAGGCTCGCTTCTTTAGGCTCAATCTCGACTAATATTCTCGCAGCGCGTGTTCGTGCGAGAGAGAAAGAGATAGAGAGAGTGCGATACGCCCACGAGGTGAACGCGGATCGTCGCGAATGAAAAGGAAGAGACGAGGAGGATAAGAACGGGGAGCGGAGAATGTTCACGTACTGCACTGCGGTGAATTAATTGATTACCGCGCGCGCGTACCCACATACAATCGTTCTTGCAACGAAGAACGATCGCGGAGAAGACGCTCCGGAGAGAAGACCGATGTTGGCGATGCGGAATGGCGGTCGCGTGGCGCCGGTTTTCATCACGAGTGTGTTCATTGTGTGTGTCTGACACGCGTTTGTTTCTTGTCACATTTTATGCACGTTTGATAAAATTGTTCTAATATAATAATTGTTTCTTCGTATTTATTGATCGCGCGTTTCGCCGAGACTCGGAATTTCGTTCCGTTCGTTAAAACGTACCGGGAGAAAAGAAAGAGGGAGAGTAAAGTGTCGTAAAGTATCGAAGTTACATTATCGAACAACTCGACACAACCTCAACGGCTCGTTACGCACAACGTTTACAGTTTCGCACTGGCGGATAAACGTCGGTGTATATCAGATCGAACGCACGAGCGTGACCCAGAATTACCTACAAATTCCCAGAGCTGTTTCGAGGAACGCGTCTCGACCGCAATCGCGGTGTCTACATAGTGTAAGGAAGAGACGGACAAGTGCGGCTTAAAACGGAGGGAGGAGGGTTCTTACGGTAGTTGGCAGTACGTGTCGGCGCGCGTTGCGGCCGGACAACATACGGTCCACCACGGGGTGCTTTGCGCTCTCTTCCAGTTGGGCCCTACTAGCCGGCGGTTAGGCCGCGGTTACCGCGTGGTTATCAAGTTAACCTTTTACCTCGGAGAGCCGCGGCTCTCTGGATGAGGTTTGCGGCCGGGTACACGGACGGGGGCAAGAAAGGGGACGACGAAGGTGTGAAACCGCTCCAAAGCAAAGAGGCAAGAAATTGCGCGCGATTATCCCTCCGTCCGGAATGGCTCTCGCGAAAATATACGTCGATAACGATCCGATGAAACTTTTCTCGCGTGTTCGTCTTCTTTCTCTTTCTCTATTTTCGGTCTTCTCCTTTTCTTCTCCCGAAGAACACGATTTTCGTATTGTGGCAACAGGTACGCGTCCCACAGTGGTGTATTAAAAAAAAACAAAAACAAAAAAAAAAAAACAACGTAAGTCACGGAAGAGGACAAGAGTGGAGAACACGCGCATATACGTATACTTTATTCATTATCCAGTTTGTAATTCATAACGCGCTATTAATCGTATTATTATGGTATTTACTTGCGTCTCAATAGCGGGTGTCCGGGCGAAACTCGTCATTACGTCGTAGCGCGCGCGCGCGCGAGAGAGCTCACGGGGTAATTGCCGAGAGTTTACATGTAGAAGGTGAACTTAAAGCTGCGTGAATGTGTGCAAACATCTTTGCGAACGCGAAGACACTTCTCGTCAATGGAAGATCGATCGAAAAGTCGCAGATCGATAATGATATTGCTATAAATCATTTCTTTTTCTAACGACGTCTCGCGATCGAAAGATTCGCGTGTCGCAAATGAGAGAGAATGGATTGAAAAATAGAAATAATTTTCGTTGCAAACTGTTCTCCGTCCGTGACACATCAAATTTTCAGACACATCCGCGCGTCGTTGTTTGCGTAAACGCGATCCGTAAATCTCTTCTCGTTCGTAATTTCTCGTTCGCGTGTTTGACCATTACATAACATAACACACGCGCGGCGCGCGTATTTCACGTCGTTTTCCGAGAATCGGCTACCTGCCGGCGTGCAGAAGAGGAATGCCAACCACAGGCGATTTGCGAGTGTCGTAAAAGTCAATCCTGTTTCGATCACGCTCGCTATCATCGGTTCCGACTCTGTCTCGTCTCGTTTCACGAGAACACAGTAAAACGATGATGCTCGATGAACTTCGATTAACGAGCGTTCGACGAACTTCGCAATCGCGAAGATGATCACGCCCTAATCTCTTTTCTCGCTTTCCATGCTATTTCTCGCTCCTTCGCTATTTTTTTTTTTTTTTTTTATCTCTACCACGCGTGCAAACTACATGCGACTACGATAATGAGAGCGTTGTGAAAAATACTTGATATTATTTTCGCGCTATCGCACGGCTCTTGCAAAATCCTTTATTTGTCATCTTGATAATCGCAGTGAAATATCCGCTAAGCGTGTAACATGATCCGAGATCACGCTACACCTGCTGTCTCGATCAAACTTGATAGGTAAGCGGTTGGCGTGAAAGATAGGGGAGCCTGTCTAATACACCGAGAAGATTTTAAAATGAAAATTAATGATTAAGTATGTATTAATAATATAGAAGCATATATAATAATATATCTATATGTTTGTGTAACTATCCCTCCGTATAATTGCCACGGCTGTTCGGATGTTCTCTCTCTTTCTCTCTCTCTTTTGCGCACTTTTCAATTATGGAATATATTGGAGTTTGCGGGATGCAATTGCATGCTTCAACATTCTTTGATTATTTCTTATATATATTATATTTTATATCTTATTATACACATTTATTTTCTTCTCTGTACGTAGAAGTTTGATGTCAATTATTCGTATAAGGTCGGTTTATCGCGATGCCGTACGCTGCAACGCTTCCGTAACCGACGCTCGTATATATTTCCGCCAGAGAGCAGAGTTTCCTTACATTTCCCTCGGTTTTTTTTTTTCTACGGGTGACGGACCGCCGACTTCCTCGATGGCGATCCCATCGAAGACCTATCTCGAACGAAACGGCTGTCTGTTAATCTCAATAATGCCCGGTTCTCGGCGGAAGCTGGGCTCGTAAAACGCGTGCGTCGAATGCCGTCGTTTCCTTCGTCGCTCTTTTCCCTTCTCCCTCGAATTCATTCGTCAATATAGGTCGTCGTGAAACTCGCACTGTCTTTGCGACCCTGGATTTCACAGCGAGAGCTTTTCGATGATCAGTTCCGAGCTAAATCTCGGTGAATAACTGTCGCATGGCTTTTAAATCCATTCTGTTGTCGGTAATGCTAGATGTGTAATATCTCAGTATATGATATCAACGACAACTCGACTTTTATCTCTTCTTTCCCGACGACCATTTAGGAGGAAAAGAAACGAGTATCAACACACGCGCCGCGTCTCGATCCTCCCGGCGCGTGTTGGCAAGAGTCTCTCGAAGAGCGCTGCATACATAATTCATACAATTAGCGGGCGTGTCCGCTGGCTCGGGTCGGAGCTTATGTCGCGCTTACACGCTCAACACAAGATTGGGAAGTACCCCCAGCGGGATTCCTCGGCAGGGCCCAGCGCGACTTTACTTGTGTCTCCTGGCGATGAAAAGACGAGAGATTTGTCGTAATAACGTGTACACCTGACGGAAATAAACGTTTTTTGGGTTTGCATTGAGCAGTAACAATCTTCTATCATTTTTAAATTCTTGGTCCTGTAATAGATCACACGTTTGTTTTCAACATACGTTGAATATATTGAGCAATTACACCGAACCGAGAAGTCGTCATTGAAGACCATATCGCCGCGATCAATAATTGAGATGCTAGGCCGATTCGCACATCAGGCTTTTTATATACAAGGGGTATCTCTTACAATTATAGAAGGCACGCCACTTTATTGCCGAGAGGATATCTGTCCGGAAGATCAATACCTAATTAGGTCGACCCTCGCGAGGATACCAACGGTCGTGTATTCTCGCGTATCGCACCTAATTATCGCAGAAATTGACTAACACTATATTGACATGTACGAATATTCGCGATCTGATCGCAAAGTGTTTCAGCTAAAAGCTGCCTCGCCGTTGCACATTAATTGCTAACGTTTATACTGTTTCGATTTACGGCTCGCCACTTCAAACGCTTCCATTGTGCGCCTCCTCCACTCTTCAAAATTTATTTATTCCTACACTTCAAATTTCTAGAACTTAAATATTTTTCGAAGTTTGTTCTTTTACGGTGTACAACATCCAGAAACGACTATTGTTTTCGAAATTTTACAAACGATCTACGAAAGAACGTTCCCACGTGCAAAGCAAAGGAATAATTTTTTAATTGCCGCGCGTCTTTTTCTCTCCTCTTGCCGCTTTTAATAACACCTTGGCGTGTCCGAGTTACCTATTACGATGCAAGACTATCTCGTTTCTGGCCCGAAGGGAACCAAATCTCTTCCGAACCGACTCGAACGCGCTCCGACGCGCTCGATTTTTTCAGTGACGAGGGTACTCGGTCATATATCTCCCTCGTAGGTCCGCGAAAGTTTCGACGTTTGCACGGCCCACGAAATTACACGTTGCGAAGCGCACGAGCGACGTGCAGTGATGCTTTCAATCATTACGAATGTGCGTTCCCTTCCTACCGATCGCGTGCGCGGCTTAACGGCGGAACTTGCGTTTACTAATCTATTAAAAGTCAACATTTTATATCTTTGCAACTCAACAATACAACCCTCTTACATGCGTCTGGCAATGAAACTTTAAACGAGGAATTACAAACGAGATTGACGGGCAATAACGTCTCTCTCCTCTTCGTGATTATTTAAAATACGTTCGTTTTCTCGTATGTGCTTCATTATCAATCCCCGCGCGCTCTCTGTATTATCAATCATCGCGTCAGCTCGCGCAAACCTTAAAAGCCACGAGTTCAAGGAGGACGGGGCCCCCGAGAAGCGTTATCGTGGTTGGCTTGTCGCGCTAACGACTGGTAATATCCCCGCGACGGGGCTCGCGTCGTATCCCACCGTCATCTTTACATCTCGCGCATTTCCATACAAGAGTACGGCCATTTGAATATCCTCCTGCTTCCCGCGCGCCATCACCCCGCACGACATCCCTCGCGCTCGTCTTGCGTCGGGACCAGACGGCTTGTATTCGCTCCGGCGAATTACACAGCCGACATCGAAGCGTGGCGATCTGATATCGACCTCGACGTAACGGGATGATGGAAGCGGGGGAAGGGGGGCGACTGGAGGAAGAGGAAGAGTACGATGACTGGGCGAAAATGTATTAAAATCCATCTACGGCGACGATATGGAATGATCGGTCCTTCCGCTCGTCGCGCGATTATGCGTTGAAAAATCTGCGAGAAATTACGTTGTTGCGCGAATAAAATTGTCTTAAGATAAAATTGCGAGATGCAATCGACATTATTATTCCGCATGATTTCGCGGATTGTAATTTTGTTAAAAAACTTTTATTCGAGGTGTTTGTTTCAGCTTTTAAGGCGTGTAGCTGTGTGTGAGAGTCTAATTAATGGAAAGCACGTCTGAAAAATTATCGTCGATCAAAAAGTTTTTTTCTTCTTTGCAATCGACTATTACAATCTGTTCCTCGCACTCTTCCTAATAATTCTTTGACGTTTCGCTACGTTCTGTCCTCTTCTCTCTCTCTTCTAGTGCTCTTTTTCCACTGCAGCGCGAGATGGACCGGTCGAGATAACGCGCCGCGAGACCGGTAACTGCAGTAATTGTCGGTGATTAGAGGAGTCATAATTACCGGTCCCCGTGTAACGTTACCGAGTCCATTCATTCCGCGGTCTGTTCCTCGGTTCTCTTTTCTCTCCTATTCTTCTTCAGATATATCCCGGTAAGGCGTCATTCGGCTACGCTGATTTGCACATTTCTATTCATATCTTCTTTCTAACGCAACATTCCGACGTGGATACGAAAGACTGAATTTTACAGAGATGTGTTTCTTCAAAGCTTTGCAACTCGGCTCTTATTACATAGCGTCGTTGAAAAAAAAGTCTTGATTAACACTCCCGCGTGTCACACAAGATCAATTCATTGATCTCAAAGTATTTTAAGCTCCTCCTCAATTGAAAATTTGACTGCGATTCCGATTTCTTTGATGTAGAGAGCGATCTCTCCTAATGATAATTTAAATTCGCGCTTATCGAGGAGTTCCCCTTCGGATGGTCTGATTATAAAACCACGACGCACAATACACCCCTGATGAGCTCTCTCTTCTTTTCTCCCATTGCTCGAGTTTCGCTCCGACGCAGAACGAGTCGGGTGGGTTATTTTTGCTGGCCTCCTTTCGAAAGCTCAGCAGCGACGGTCACGACGTCAACGGCGACGACAAGCACACAGACGTCGCCGCTGATGACAGGCCGAAGGTAATAATTATTACAGTGCGCGAATCGCAATTACAGGGCAGGCGCCGGTTGGCGAGGAGTCGTCGTCGGCATCGCGTCGCGATGCATCCGACGAATGCAGCCACGTACACACGTGTTGATAAAATCTTGCAATATTGATCTACATGCATCGATATAGTTCTCATTCCGATGTGACGTATTCGTTTATATATAAATGAAAAATAACTTTGAAATTCAAACACCATAATATCGATATATCGATCTTCTTTTTGTTTCTAATTGCCGATTCCAGCAAAGTGTTAAAATTTTATTAACCAAAAAGTCCCGATTCATTCCGATGCAACTTTATCGGAACTTTACGCGCGAATCGCATTTTTCGGATAGCGTGTAAAATATATACATACGTGCAATCTACTTTGTGTGTGTAAAATATTTTATATATTTTAATTCGGATATACATCAATATTTTTATCCATTACGTACGAGAGAGGTTGGCGTCAATTTACCACACAACTTCGTAATGAACGTCGGTGAGATGAACGACCTGATAACAACTACGCGCCTACTACTTTATTGCATTATAATTAGAGTAGCACTCGGCGAGCATAACATTCCGACTACGTAATCACGATGCTGATATCTCGGCAGCTTAATTTTTTTTTTTCTTATCGCGTCTTACGCGCACACACTGTGTTTTCACGACACATCATTATCTCTTAGAACTCGAAGAACGTTTCAGTTGGATTCGCAAGCACATCCCGCACATAACGACGAGTTTTTTTTCCACACTTACTAACGACGAGTGATGCAATACAGGAACTTAATGATTTTTCGTGGCAAGTCAGATAGTTTAAAAAAGTCGAGCGTGCGACACGAGATCGAACCGAACGCGTTTTTTTTCTTTTTTGATTGAGAAACGATGGATTTTGTATTGTGAAACGTGATTTCTTGCGCGATTCGAGAATTTTGCAAGAACCAGAACGGGCGGCACGGAGAGTCTTTACACGCAATCCGACACATTGTGCGATAAGGAGCTAATAAGTGGAGGTTGATAATCGGAGATTCACACGATGAGTTTCCGCATCGGCGCCGCCACAGACGCGGATGCCTTTCGCGGCCGAAAGGAAAATGGCAGATCAGATACGGCTCGCAGCCGTTTAGCATGCAACGATGCATTCATATCGATCGACGCATGCATATGCAACACCTCGCCGCGCGTTACTGGTATGCATTTCGCGCGCGTGCAAAGAGGAGAGACGGAGACAGAAGAGCAGACGCCGACGCATACATTTTGCGCGTGTAGGCATGCGTTACAATACACACCCGTTAATTACCCGTCACCCGCTTACCGAAAATTAAGAAACTGCGAGATCCCGGCGAACGACCGCCTTAAATTTCTTTTGCTTTAGCGTGTGTGTGTGTTTTACATATTGGTTAAAGATATTCTAGTTTCTTTTTTCAAGTTTCTTACGATGTATTCGCAATAACGATATAAGTCGTTGTGCTTACTTGAAAGTTGCCATGCGTGTAAGATAGCCATCCTGGGATGAACGCTCGACGGTCATCTGCTTCAGCAAAGGATGCATCGTATACACTTACCGGCTGAAACAAAATAGCAAACGGACAAGCTTCGAGTAATTGATCGTGAAAGACAATCAACACATTTAACACGAGCGCAAAAAATTAACAATATAAAATAAAAATAAAAATCACAATATAAGTGAGATGTAGATTAACAAAAGAAATAAAGAAAATTACTAAGAATAATAAAATAAAATAAAAATAATAACAATAAAAATAATAACAATAAATAATTAGAAATGATGGTAAACAATGATTAACAGTAATAAAATAAAGAATCGAATTAAACAGTATTAGAATATAAAAAAAGAAAATAACGCACAGACTAATGATAGTGAGACAAAGTAGTGGTTGCGAAAATTATAAAATTTGAATCAGATACAGAAGGATGTTAAATGTTGTTTGACAATAAATAAGAGTGCAGTCTGGAAAGAGAGAGAGAGAGAGAGAGAGATAAGTTAGTAAATATGTGTATTATTTATCTTCATTATACAAATTTTCTCTTTTTCTCGTTCTTTAATTTATTCTCTTTTTCTTTTCATATAAATATTCGCAATTTTTCTTGTAGCAATGTAATAGGAGTTTTTAAAAATATTTCACCGCGTTTCAGTCAATCGAGATTTTACGCATCGACCGGAATAATGCGCCATTAAAATTTTTAATCACATTGTATGAATCCATAATTTTCTCTATGTCTTCATTGAGATTTGGCGCGTATATTATTATCCGTGATAACTTCATTACGTAGAAAACCGGATTTTTGTCAGAGAGAACCTTGACAGGAAAGAGTTGCGGAGAAAGCCCGAGTGCAATCGGCCACGAGTAGAACAAGGCAACGTTAAGCGGCCTAATGGGTGGAGTAACAGAAGGGTCTGGCATGATGATGAGTTTTAAACTAATCTGTTTTTTTTTTTCAGTATTGTTATTTAATACGTTAGTAAAATAATATTAGGAGAGAGAGGTGCGACGTAACACATTGAAAAATTAAGTTATAAATTATTTCAATTCGCACTTTCTCTGCGTACAAACTTGAAGAGACAAGAGTTGAAAATACATAACGTAGCCGCGAGTACTATAGTGCACGTGCATTGATCCTAAGTAAAGGTCAATCAAAGAATCATGAAATGCGCGCTCGCGGAAAAGAGTTGTAGCCTCGCCTACTTCGTGGCAGAAACTTTAATACACCGGCCGGAAAGGCGATACTATCGGTTGAGAGCGCGCGCTCATCTCGATTGAGTTGTTCATCGACGATTTCGATCTACGAAGAACTCTCAGTAGCCTCGCGGCCAAGAGGACAGAGTTCCTTTGTCGCTGCGGCGGAATCGATGGGATCGACCAGCGCGCTCGGCAATTAAGCAATTAAATCGTCGCGCGTCCTTCTGTCCGTCGGCGACTTCGATGGAAGGAGCCGCCTCGCAAGATAACTGGCAACTATCTTGACGTACAATTCCAGCCGCCGCCGGAAAATTAAGAACGATTCGAATGCATTAGCCACTAACGCATCACGAAACCCGATTTGACCTATCTGTATCGCGACGTCGCCCGCGGCGATCAATAAATTTCACTTCTGCGGTCATTAACTGATATGAAATATTTCTATACTTGCAGTGAATGTATTTTTCTGGCGATTGTGTCACTTTTATCGATCAATCTCTCGATCTTGAACGATGTTGCGGTTTGACGCGCAACAATATACAAACGGTGTAACTATATACGCATACGTGCTGTAATTTAATGTCTATGATGTCGCGGCAGGGACAGTTGATACCACTGATGTCATTCCCGAGAGCATGAGATTATGGCGATTCTCCACGGCTCGAAATCGCGGAGGCTGCGGCCTTAATTCTAGTAATCTTCGCGTCGCGCGGGGCTGCTTCTGATGCGGCGGCGGCGGCGCGCCGGTAAAACGGGCGATGCCGGTTGAGGTCCGATAGACGGAAGAAGCCGCGATCTCTAAACGAAGCTTGCGAGGGCAAGCGCGCGCGAGAGAGAGAGAGAGAGAGGGAGTAGCGCACCGAATAATAACACACGAGGACCGAGAGAGATCTCTCGTAAGACACCCAAGTAACGTGAGGGGACGTGAGGGATGGAGGAGGGCTCCTCGCGATGCCGGGGGACGGGGAGAAAGAGGAGGGATTCGATAATTACTACCGGGAGTCGTGGAGGCGGCCCACGGAATCCTCCTCCCGCAACGAGCGCAAACGCGCAATTATTCCCCATCGCCATCCAACGCCGAGATCTCCGATTCCGCGTTCTTTGCCCCCGATATACGACGTTGTGCACCACGCGCGCTCGGATGTTCCGAAGAGGCTCCCGGTGTTCGATCGTTATGCGCGCCCCTGATATTATCTTCCTCGCTCGTTCTCGGTAGCTCTCGGATTTCCCGCGCGCGCGTGCCGATGCGTGAAAAACCGCGTCGAAGGGAAACGCAAGATTGTCCACGGTGAGAAAGACCGGCGCACCCCTTGTTTACTTATGAAAAATTACGACGTATCGCTCGTGGCGTCCGCGCTCAGCCAATGTGTGTTGACTAATCAAGTATTTGCAAATTACATGAAAATATTATTACAAAATGAGAAACACGAGATTTGAAATTTTTATCTTTCGCTCGCCATCTTTTATCGCGTCTCACTTTAGTCGTGTCCTATTTTCGACACTCTCGCGCATATTTTTGGCGCGAAGCCGCGGCGTTTTTCTGTTTTCCGCCCGTTGCGGAGCAACTGCTTTCTCTTCTGTATACGGACGGACGGACGTGGTTGCAATGGGCGTGGTAGGCCGGTATCGGAGAGTCACGGAGCACATCAAGCGCGGCGTTTATTTGCGCGCGTGTATATGTACACGCATGCGAGCGGAAATATGACACGTTTTCAACGATGGTGTTTGGTAAAATAATTAATTTTTTATATCGGTCACGCGTAAATAAGATTTTACCGTACAATATCGCATTACATAGTAGAGATTATTAGCCGAACACGGTTGTGTTGCAATAGCGTTTAACGTTCGGGATAGATGAACTCGATAGTGGCGGACACAAAGACGGTTCTTTAAAAAAAAAAAAAACTTCTCGAGTTAACCCACGCAATGGTGCGAGCGGTTCGAGATCGTTGTCGAACAAACGTCTTGATGGGTCGTAAAGGCCTATGTTATATCACCGCGGGCCCACCTCCAGCTGGGTTGGGCACGATTCACGTTGTTGAACAACTATGTATGCGCATTGTGCATGCGCTGACATCAATCATCGGCGCCGTACCGATGCACAGGTGTCGCGCGACACCTCTGACGCTCGCACAAATTTCGTTGTGTGTCAGAACCATCATTGGCTTTCCTATCGTAAGTGGGGAATCAGTATGGCCACAGTTTCTTCAGAGAAGTAATTTATTCCGTTGCTAACACACACGGAGAGGTTCTCGTTTGTCCGCGAGAGCGATAGTCGATCACCCGCCGCTGCAGCGAGAGACACTTCGACTATCGATGACACGACAAAAATGATTGAACGCGCGTGTTCTCGAAATTTAAAAGAGTGTTCGACCCCCACGGCGTTTCTACGACGTCGAGAGCTTTACCGCTCCGCGATGTCAGTTCGTAAGTAATGACAATGCGATGACTGGACAACCGCTAAACACCTGCATTCACCACCTTATCTCGCGGATCCTGCTGTTAGGACAGGTTTTCGCTATCGTTATCCCACCCCCGCGTGAACGATAGCTCGCGCTTCTTGGACGCGTTGGGTGGTCCTCACGACCGATAATCCTTGACGCAACTCTTGACGCCTCTCGCACGTCGACTCGTCACGGAAGATCGGATCAGATTTTATCTCCGGCCGAGCATTACACCGGTCCCGAATTGTCTCTTGAAAATGCCAATCGATCGCGCGTCATTTTTCGATAGCTTTCTACATATCGACGAGCAATATGTGTATCAATGACGCATTAAAGTCATGTATAATTTTATCGGATTAGTCGGTACAAGTTCCCAACCTGGTAGGTGGTCGATATTTCGACCACCCCCGTCCTCTAAAGGTTAAAAACACTGTTGCAAAGAGTTTTTATTGAAATCAGTAGAAAAATAACTAGTAAATTTATGATAGTTAAAAAAAAATTTGTTAAAATTGTTAATCTTCTTCTAATCTTCTTTTTTAACTTATTATTTAAAAATATCGTGTGTCAATATTATCTTTCAAATATGATTCTTCCAAGACGCTGTTTCGTGACGGCCGTGTAACGTCCGGCAAGACGGGAAGCAACGAACGAGCTCGGGCAACGAAAAAGACTTGTACACCCGGGATTGTGACGTAGCTTCCCGGGACTCGTTGAATATTTATCGCCGTTCGCCTTGTTTGTACGGCGTTCTGCCTCGCTTGAATTTAAATACCGTGCCTCTCGTACCTCCGCTCTTGCGTTTCCTTCTTCGTGAGCAATGATTCTTTCTCGCCTCTCGCAATATTATTTATAGAGAGATATGCCGGGACTCATGCCTTTCTCTCTCTTTTTCTCTCTCGTAAAACGAAAAGTCGCGAAACGAGCAGGCTTCACAAAGTCATCACGCTCGTCGACGTAATCTGTTTGCTTCTATGTATAGAAGACGAACGGCAAGGAGCGTTCGTTTTCTCTGCTGCTTTCGTATTGCATACATTCTAACAATGTATTATAACTCTCTTGTACTAATACACACTATCTAAAGACCTATCGCCTTCCATTGCTCGCCTACGCATCAATATATGCAACAACATAGAGCTTGTAGAGATTTTACAAGCTGATTATAAGCCCGACACGGATCCATCGTTTGCCGCGTGGTTGACATTAATTACCGGAACACAATCGGCGTCTTATCAGATCAAGGCAAGTTGATTCCCGATCGCGAGATATGGCGCCCGAGCTCACCGGAACGCGTAAAGCACGGGAATAGGGTCGGGGAAACGATCAAAGGGAAAGCTTTCCTCGCGCGGTCAGCACGAGCCGGAGTGGTCGCGAAACCTTCGTCGAAGACGTGTCTCGGAGAGGAGAATCCAAAGACGAAACGAGAAAGTAACATACACGCAACGGAGTTTCTTCTTTCCCGCGGGAAGGCGTGGTCGGTAGACGCGCGACGTCCATTTGTCTCGAGCGCCTCCCGCACCAGGAACGCCCTCGCATCCCACGGGCATCGATCACGTCTTCCTCTTACCGGGCGCATCGCGCCGCGCCTCTCTCTGTGCGCACTGTACACGCACATACTCGCCTACACGCACGTTATACTCTCGCATGACAACGCGCGCGCGAGCAATCCTCTCTTCTCTCTCTCTTTCTATCTTTCTCTCGATATCCGATGGAGTTGCCAACTTTTTTCAATGGGAATTTGTGTGTAGCACGCGAATGAAATTATAATACTTCAGGAAACTACGGGATATGCCAAAAATGAAAGAAAATCAAAACTTGCTTATACTTTTAAGAATTACTACGATGGCATTGTAAGTAAAGTATTGCAAAAATACATTATAAAATTCTGGTCCTGTGCGACGCATATTCCCACCAGAATTTATCTCGGTTATGTCCGAAAGAACCGGAATTGTGATATCGATTGTCTTTAACATATATTTGTCCGCGTTCACCCATTCTTTTCGTTTATGAAATCAATGTGGTGTGATGGGAGCGATATCGCTTCCGAATCGCATTAGAAGCGAGGATTTAATTCCGAGGCGTATTAGGGAGCGTGTAACCCCCAAAGAACTCGCGCGTATACAGGTCTATCCCCTAACTGTGGCTGCAGTCAAAATATCGTCGCCACGATCGACCTCGTTTGTCGGCGTTCGCTATACCGCAAATGGAGTGCCTGTAAATAACGACGCCACCCCGATGTTGTGATTATATTACTTACTCTCTCGAGGGTTAGAGAGAAGGAGAGAGATAGCAAGAGAGAGAGAGAGAGAGATATTCAGAGCGCGAAACGGAGAGAAAGAGTGAGAGAAACGGAGCGACAAAGAGATACAGAGATGGTGGTCTCTCGAGGGAGTCTGCGGTAGATTAAATCTTTGCCGGTTAGCGTTTGATTAAACTTGGGATCGGGCTGGATGTTAATGTTCGCAGTAAGGTCGATTGCGTACCAACGAGATTGTCGGCTTGAGTCACAACATCGTAATAGCGGCACGCATACGATTTATTTTTTCCCCGGGTGAGATCGTGCGGCGTTTAATCCAAGTTGTGAATTTAGAAAAGCTCAGACGCGCGTTTTTCGCGCCGCCACTTTTAAAAAATAGTACAAAAAATGAGATGACAGTACAGTTTTCAATTATTAATATTTATACACGAGTAGATACATTAATCAATTATACTATTTAAGCATCAAATATTAAATACTGTTTGACGCATCAATTATTGATTGTAATGCTGTTTTCTCATAATTATTTATCGATCGTTAATTGATTATTAAGCGCGTACGCGAATAACCAACGGGACTTTCGAGCAATACATGTCTCGCATGTCTCTTAGCAACGACTTTACATCCTTCGCGTAGTACGATCTTGAGGCGTATACGAATTCATTCGTAACTTTATTTTCGACAGATTTGTTTAATTACTTAATTGCCACGCCGCGGGCAGTCGATGCATCGTGTGCGTTTTGACGTCGCAGATCTCTCGGAACCCTTCGAGCAAAAGGCAGACATAAAATAACGTTTTATCCGCCAGCTCTTTGAAATCAAATTATCTGTACAAGCTGATCGTCGTGTCGGCCTGTCGTCTTTTTCGAACGTTTCGCAACATTCTTGCCCGCGTATAGAGTGTTACGAGATAAAATCGAAAATATGTGCAGTTTTACGTCTCTCATAAGTAGTCCGAGAGTAACTTAAGAAAATAACAACAGTTTGCGTGCGAAATAGTAAGAATAATATATCAGCTACAACAACAGATGATTAAACGTGTAAAATATTTAAAATGTCAACATGAATAACAAGAGTGTGCAGGTGAAAATGGACATAAATATCTGTCTATCTATAAAATTCTCTCTAATGTTCGTGTTATTTCTTTTTATACAGCGCTTTTTTATGCAGAAAAATCTTTTGAATATACTTCATTATAAGCACAAGTCACTCTATTATCAATCACTCTATTATTATCAATCAGTAATAACAGCTGTAATATCCGACAGAGCACATCTACATCGAGCGAGCAACTTCGTTCCGCGAAGAAACTTAGAATATTATCAAATTAAAAAACTGTCTGTAACAAAAACCGAACAACTGCGCGAAGGAGGCATATTCTCGACGAAGCACGTATATATACACGAAGAAAGAGAGAAAAAGATATCGACGGTTGTGCGTCGGGGAACCGACGGTGCGCGGAGAGAGAGAGAGCGAAGTCTCTCGAAGCGAGGGGCCTCACAATTAGCGCATACATCACTGCTTGAGAGGCCGCGAGAGGATAAGAGAGGGCCCGATACTGGCAACCTGTTATTATATACGCGGCCCGAAATACGCATGTATCATTCACGTACACGCGTGGACGCGCGCGCGCGCGTGTTTGTGCGCGCGAACACGAGCGAGTCCCTGTCGTTGGATTAATTCACACGCGGCGGGTCCGCCGCGTCGGACGAACGACGGAAAGTTCGCGTATACAAACGAAAGTCGATTTACGATCGAGGAACTGCGCTGCGCTCGGCATTATATCTGAGTCTTCGCGAGCGGTACTCTGTGAACGATCCGACGATGTAGCGAAGATGAAGCTCTCGAAAGTCCCGGTGGATTGTGACGAATCGCGGCGACGGGACCTAATGCCAAGACGTCGGCCGATTATGCCGATGACTTACGGCCGAATAACCGGCCAACTAATGGCAAAACGTTTCCCTAAGGATCCGCGTAATTGATAGCTTCGCATAAACGAGCGGGCGCATGTGCGATAAGTGCGAAAGATACCGCGAAATAGTTATTAACGCGCGCCCGCCGCGAAGTAAATATGTAATCGGTGATGCAATCGGCTGTGCGCCCCCGATAGTTTGCGGGTCTCGTCTTCTTCTCGATCGTTAACCCCCGTACGACGTTTCGAATTAACGCGCGCATTTCGTTGTAGTGATGATTGCGACAGATAGCAGCGATAGTAATTTTATACGCGAATAGCGTCGCATTCTAATGTTCCGCGCTTTGCGATTAATCGGTCGATATAATTTTCATACACCGTTACAAAAGTACATCGTCTCTTTGATCAATCTCTAATATGTGTCATCATTAGATCAATAATGACAAGATAAAAGTTTTCCGAGTTCGCTCCGCTGATAAATAATTCGATTCGCAGTTCCCTGTATTAATAACAGCAACAGCATCGAAGTACCCAGGCTCGTGTCAAGGACTACCCGCGGCGAGTCGTCCCGACACTGCAGGGGACAGACGACACGACACAATCAGGAGCTCCCCTTCCGCCAGCGGAGCTCGCTAATAAATTATTAAAGGACAGCTTCTGGAACTGACTGCCCCGGCGAGAACGAGCGTTCCGTTCCTCGCATTGTCACATAATTCGTTTCTTCGATCCACTTTGCGGTGAAGACGCACAAAGAGCTTGTAAAAGAGTTAACGGCGCGATCGCGAAAAGGAAAGGAAGCTGCTAATTTAATAAGCGAATTGCGAGGGTTTTTCTCATTTTTTCAGAAATAAATTTATATACGCAAATTGTCGTGTTGAATATATTATCGCTTCGTAATATTATGCACGTAATACTATGCAATGTGTCACTTGGAATACATAGAAACTCGATGCCTGCGCGAAAAATAACGCGCCGTGAATTTCGCAGGAAATGTGCGATTTGTGATGTATGTTCCATGTTTTCGCGGGATGGAGCGAATCGCATCCGTCGGCTCGATCTCGACCGGACTTGTCGACGAGACAACGCGCGGCTTCGAATCCAAACTCCGCACTCACACACTACTATGACGCGAAAGAGAGAGAGAGAGATTCCCCTCTCGCGAACTATAAACTCCGTCACTATTTTGATTCCCAACATTTGGCATGATCGTACGCGCGTTCGGCGGTCCCCTCATGCAATATTGATGACCCGCCGCGGATCAAATGCCCTATGATAGCCCCCACCCCGCCTCGTCACCCCAACCGGTATCCTGATTGCGAAGCGGGTCAGAGCCACTGATTTTCAATGGATGGGATCCGAATTTAAACTATGATTATACCCCGCGTCGCCTAAGTACCGGGCACGACGTCGGGTTAATGAAGCTTTGCCGAATTAGTGCCGCGAAAATTACCGTCGCTCCGTGTTCACCAAATTCAAGAGATACGTGGGAGATACGTCATTGTTGCGAGAGACACGTAGCGTTATTTTGCCGTGAATCCGTGATCCGCCGGTGTACATCTCCACCCTGAAAAGCGACCGGGAAAATACGGGGAGAGGGGCGGTTTAAAAAGCGAGTCTCTTAGATACACGCAGTACGTTTAATACAGTTGTTTGACAAGAGCGATACCAATTTTCTCTATTCGTATGTTCGTTTAACGTCATAGTATTTTAATGAAGTACGATAGCGTCATTGTGTAAATCGTAGATAGAAATTATTCTAGAGAAAGAGTAATAATTCATAGCGCGGGCGATTCGCCGCGAGGTTCTAGATGTCTCGGATATAACGCTTTAAGGCCGAAGAAATCCTCCGGACGCGATATCCGGAGATGGCGATCTTCGTGGCCGTGGCGTGCGGCGATGTAAGGTGGAAGAGATGAATAACAGCCCTCGAGAGCACGTTCCACTTGCGCGTCATAGCGGCGCGATAGCCACGTCCGTGTAACTGGTCGGCCACCAGAGTGGAGAACTGGTAAAATGGAGATAGGCGATGGAGAGCGGCCGGTAAGAAAGATGAGAAAGACTCATCTATAGAAAAAGAAAACTCCGAAGAAATGTGGAAGGGTGTGGAAGAGACTGAAGTAAGAGAGAGGAAGAGAAAGTTAACGAGCCGCGAGGAAACGAAGTAGAAGGTTATTCAAAGTCAAGTGGATGAGAGAGAAAAGGGACGAAGGGACACTCTCAATAAAGGCTGGAATTGAAATGGCACGCAATTCCGTGCGACATAGTCAGAGTACCGAGATTCTATTCTCTAAATCTCTCTAACCTTGCCTTCCATTCACAGTATCAATGACGACCGCGTGTGTTGTATTCGTCCTTCTCTCGCTCACTTCGTACCCGTCGCTCTTCCACCCCATCCGCTCATCGACGCAATGGCGCTGCCAACGTGGTATCTGCGCGCGCGCGTTCCTTCTTAATGGCAAATAAACCAGATGGAGCGCGGTGGAGAACCGCTCGTGATTGCCGGATTAATTGGCTGTAGCGTGGCTGCAGCGGTAACGGAGAGGATGTACACGGCACGGATTATTATCCGGCCATTCGACGGAGAGCTATCCTAAACGTTCTCTCTCCGTATCCCCTAATGGCCACCCTACGCCTCGACCCCTTTTCGCTCTCTGTGTGCTTCGCGGCATCGATTCTCCGTAAATTCTGCGGCTGAAAGAGAAGAACGGCTCGATTGATTATCCGCGAGCATGTCGCTCGTTTCGACGTCCGTTTTCCCCGTTTTAAATTTCTCTTTTTTTTTTTTCTCGACATTGTAGACGCGCCTTGTTCGTAACAAAATTTCAAACACAAATAAAGTTGCCGTAGTAGTCGTCGCGTACATTACATTACCGCGAGCGAAAACGCTCCGGGACAAAATCGTCGGAACTCGAAGTGCTGACACAGTAACCATCTTGGTTTCTCTCTGAGTGGCACTCAGTCGGCGAATGCCGTTGGATGTCACGGGGGCGAATTCGTTCGCGAATGGCGATGGTGAAGAACTCGATTTCGTACGGATTGAGAAAGCAAACCGGAGAAAAAGAAAGAGAGATCTTTCGTGAACGACGTGACCGGCGAAAATCGATGCGAATATTTTCGTAAATTGTGCGCAACGTTGCTGACGCGATATATTTGTAAGTCCGCGAGACTGTCAGCGCTACGTTGCATCACTCGGCTCGATTGAGAGTTCGCGAGAAAATCGCGACGTACGCAAAATGACAGAAAATTAAATTGTTCGCTTTGCAAAGTTAGTGCTAATATTTTCAATCACACGATTTTACATAGAAAATGTTTTTTTTTTTTTCGTAAAAATATTCCGTCACATTTCGCGCAAGTTCAGCCGCGACGACTCTTCTCTCATTCATAGCGATGGCGGGAGAGAGAGAGAGTGGTTTCGGGGAAGATTGTGTCAATGGAATTCATGAGGGCGGGACAGACGCGTGCACGGAAATCGGGAACACCGTATATCACTCCAGGATTCGAGTGGACTTTTATTTTTTCGCCGATAGCAGTGTCTTCCCCCTTTGGTAGCCAGTTCACTTCACCGTGACGCGAAGTAGATTTTTTATTAGTTTGTTGAGTTTTTTTCTCTCGTTGTTTCTCGTTTACATTTCCGCGGGATTTTTTTTTTTTAATAACAGGATATTCGTATGTGTAATCGATTGGAAATTGTATTTGCGCCATTAGAAAACGCAACTAGTCAATCCTGTCGCGTTGATAATGCACATCGATCAATCGCAACGTTTGTTAAGCGGCTCAAAAGCAATTTGCTTGCGCACCTCGTTCGTCACCTCGTTCCGCCACATTCCTGTAACGCAATTAGAAATTAGTTGTCGAAGAAACGCGACGCCGAAACTCGCTATGTTTCGCTGATAATCAAATATAATTATCCTACCGATCGTTTTGTAATCGCAACCGGTTAGTAGTCGTATCGAATTATAACAACGATTATGTTAATAACCGTCTCTAGGCGATCGCGTATGATTGGCCCATTATCCACGAGAATCAGAAACGCGTTATCGCGCGCGGTTGGTAACACGCATCAATAACACAACGAATATATGTTCTCTAGATTTCGAAAAATCTTCTCTTCTGTGTGGTGTTTCATTTATTATTTTCGAGACTTCCTCCACTCGAGATAAGATCCTCCGTTCAATCCGAAAGAATGAGATCTCGATTCTTCCTCGCACGCTATAAGTGGAACATTTGTAACGGCAATCACGCGATTACACATGTGCGTGTGTGTCACTCAAAATTCAGCAAAGAATCTTCTTCACGCTCCAACCTCTATCTTTGGACAAAAGTTACACCACTGGATTGTACTAGGAAATCGTTATAAGAGTGAATCATTTGTGTTTCACTGACATATTCCTCCTTCTTCACCTCTTCGCTCGCTTCTGATGTTGCGTAAGTCAGCAGCAGAAAATTTTTGCGGAAGGTAATTTAAATTCCGAGAAACAGTGTACGCACACACACATGCACTATGTGATACAACAATAAAACCAGGAAAAAAGAAATTAAAAAAATTATTGAAAAATGCAAACGCGCGCGCGCGCGCTATATGTAGATCTAAGTGACCGGCACTGAGGGTGGGAATTAGTCGTGTTTCAAGGACATTACAGGAGAGATTCGTGGATTGCGTGCTTGTCATAAGTTTTTGCTCGTTGATATACACACGAAGCCTCAAGGTATATAATGACGACGTTTCTGTCGGCCCCTTTCAAAGCGTCACGATCGGACAGCGATGTTGGTGGTGGTGGTGGTGGTGGTCGGTTGGTAGCTCTGTTACGCGGAAGCCAAAGAGGTATCCCGGTAGTTTCCATTCTTTCCCGAATTCACGCCATCTCACAATCACGCGCGTCTATCACGTTTAACCACTTACTTGGCTAACCCAAGATTATCCAAACGAGAAAACATTTTTGCCGAATGAATTGATTTTGTGATTACTATAAATATAGTTATCCGTAGCATTCCATTCATTACATTTGTTTTGAGGATGCGTCGATGATTTTTCTTACGGTCAATTTAGACCGTCACACATTCGCATAACGTATTTCCGCGACCATTGAGAGAGCGACAGGTCTTTATGAATAATAAAATAGGTTGTTCCAAGATCAACTTCTTGTTACAGCATCTTGTCGTTGCGTTAACACAGATTTTACCACGTCATCATTAATCAAAGCTTTGCACGGTTCGTCGGTGCAATAAAACTACTATTCACAAGCTGTAAAAAACAAAAGTGTATATTTTGCGCGCGCGAAGTTTATGTTTAGAAATTATATTTAACTTATCAATGTTGGTTGCCGCTTATCATTGTTTTTTTTTTTTGTAACCTGCCGTAATCGGTCTTCAAAGTTGTGCAGAACAAGAGATAATGGGCAATTACCGCACCCGAAGGGAAACGCGGTGCGTTCGAAAGAAACCGGTCACCGAACGATTGGCGGCGCCAAACGTGATGAGGAAAATTAAACTTTTACGCTTTTTATCTTTCAACTTGATAAATCACGTGACCCGTTTGCATCGATGTTGCAATTTGCGGCAACGCGGTGTGAAATTAAGCGCAGTTTTTCTCAAAAAGTTGAAAATTGTTTATTGTGGATAATAAAAACTATGAAAAACTCAAAAAATGAATTTTCTATCAACATGTAAATAAATAACGAGAAAAGGGAAGGATAAAATTGCACGGCCGTGGCAAAAGAGTTAATTGCGATAATTTTTAGACCGTACTTGCACGTTTTTCATTGGAATTATTAATAAAACTATTTGCATTTATTTACCTTCTTCAGCCGTTGAAAGAAATGTAATTTGCCGCGGCAAAGTGGAACACGCAACTATCAGAGATTTGTAGAAAAAAGTTCTCGCTTAGCAAGTCTTTGCGGTCTACACGCGGAAAACTGACAAGGAACGTTGACTGTGATATCGATCAGAGTGTGTTTGCGAGATCGTTAGTGGTACAGACTACTGCGCCGACTATAACCACAGCCAGATCCGGTTGACCGATACGCAAAAAATTCTCAACGTGATTATGTTTGTTACGTAAATCGAGCTCGTAGTTCAAGTTAATAATTATCTTTGACGTGTCTCGCGCGCGTCGCTCGGAATATATCTTGTTCTGGATATAAAGTAATACATTACACAAGTAATACGATGTCCAACAGTATAAAAGCCCTCGCACATTTTCAAAGAACTCTTACGTATCTTAATGTTCGGCATCTCGCGCGAGAATCGTCGTTTCTACCTGAAAATTTCTCCGTCCGATCGCGTGTTTTATGCGCACGACCTTGGAACACAATTAAGTCGACGGAAAGGTTTTCGAAGTCGCTCGTGCGACTGGTTTCAACCTTTACGCGAGTCAAGTTTGCTCCAAATTCCACGAACCTTCTGTTCGTTTTTTCTCTCTTTATCTCCCCCACACGCAGCTGATCGCAGGTCGCGCGAAGTCCATGGAAACGTTCAAGTTCGACCCGGTGAGGTATGATAATTGCACGCTTCTCGCGTCGATAACGGCAACCGCAGGACGGCAATGACAGAAAACGCGAGCGAGCGCGCGCCACCGAGGACTTCCGAGCCGCGCTCGTTCGTAGAGCGAAACGAGTTCCCACGTAGTCAAAGTCCGCGGCTCGAGTCCGAGAGATCATCGGCAAGAAAACGGGGATAATTGTGGTTCCGTAAATACCGCTACTTAATACCCGTCCGTGGCTCTTGTGCATGGCGTGGTGTATGTGCACCTTGTTGCACCGCGCGCGTATTAGCTTCCCTTCTCGCGTTCGTGCCACCGTCAATCTCCTTTAGAAAATGCTTCTCTTCTCGCCGCGCGCCACAGCGCCCCGTGTAAGAAAACGAGGAGTAATTGTACGCGGCGGTTGTTGCGTACTCTGCCGATATGCACTTCCGCCGCGGATCTAAGCCCCGTGTAATTTCACGCGATCTCGGCCGTCGATTTCGCTCTTGAACCCGCTTGCGCGCCGCCGCCGCCGTCTCCGCGCGCACTCGCGCGAACGGTGGCCTTCCAAAGTATCGATAATCCTTTAAGGATTTTTATGACACTCTAATGATATCGAACAAGCCGATAAACCAGTTTCGCTTGTTACGTCTGCGCATTACGCATCTTGCTTGCAAATCGACAATGTTTCGGATTCACTTTTTCCGACAAAATTGTTTGTTTGTTTTTTTGCATTGTAAAAATAATTGCAACACAAATAATAAAATTTGCGAAAGTACAGGCGTAAAACGTATCGAGTCCGTTTTCATGGGAGAGAAGACTGCAAAGACCGAGCAATCGTCGACCCCGTTATCGCTGTCACCACTCACGTCGATCTTATTTGCATCGGATCGTGAACGAACTGGAAAAGCGGAGAATGCTGTTTTACGAGCGGTCAATGCACCGGCGTGCAGCCGCGTCCTTCCTTCGCCGGGTTTTGCCCAGCCCGGTCATCTTGATGTAATTCTGCATTCTGTCCGATGTGCGACGAGTAATTAAAACGTAGTCAGCGCTATCTTAGATCCCTTGACGGTGATTAAGTTCTTCACCATCCGATGCGCGCGCTCGCTCGCTCCGACGACGCGCCGTCCCGCGCGTCAACTTTATTCGCGTCATAATGTCTGGCACGTTGCCAGGTGGGTAAAACCCTCCCACGAAATTACGTGAAAATTTCGATTCGTTCGTGTGGCCTTTGATGCGCGAGAGGAAAGAACGTCTCTCCAGCGAGATTTTTGGAAGTCGTCGCTCGGAAAGCGAAGTCGCATCAGTTTCGCGAAACGCGTGTATCGCGGCGACGCGCAATTAATTAACGTCTCGAGCGCTCGACTTTCGGAGCGAGATAGAGACGCAGTCGCGCATTATTAGCTTGATATCTCTCGTGAACGCATTCCGGGAAGGCCGATCCTGTTGCAGCTGAACCTCGGTCTCTGAATTTCTGGAATCCGCGGCTTGTCGCTTCGAGCTAATTCGTTAACGTGATCAATTTAATGAACAAAGTGGCGGCGTGTCACGCGCTGCTTTCTCCGGACTGACATCTCGCAACGTTGAAGAGATGCGCGAAAGATTGTGGGATTTTAGAGCGCAAGCTTGTCGCGAAATGGGAAAAGAACAACAAAACAATGAATTTCCGAGTTTTGAAAAAAAAAAAAAAAAAACGTAGTTACGCGATAATGCGATTTATCGCAGACGCGAGTCGCAGGAAAGGTGCGTGTCAACGAAAAATTGGAAAAATCGAAGCCCGCGGAGAAAACCTGTGCCAGCGAAGCGGAAAACTCAAGTGAAACGCAGCAGGACTCTCATAACGCGCGCTTACATTAAGCCGACGCATTTAGAAAATGGCGAATGGTGGATAGCGTGTGCCTTGGGCCTGGTGATTACTCAGGAATGAAGGGATACCGGTATTGCTGCACCAGGAACACGGTCCGGCTGTACCAAGAACCGCTGGCGCCTTCCTCTACACCCACCCCACTCTCGCTCCCACCTCCGCTTGTGTTCGCCTTCTCGCGTGTAATTTTATTTTTTTTTCGGAAATGCGCCATTTGCACGTGCAAAATACCTTGACAAGATCTTCATCATATTCTGTGATCATTTTGAAATGTTGCGTCGTAGGTAGGTTTGTGCTATACACAGTTGCAAATACGAAAATAATAGCGGAGAAGTGTGCGCGCAGTCATTCGTGTTATTATGCACGCGAATACTTTACGCACGTATTACGCGCTGCGTAATGCGAGTTTTATTACTTTTGAACGCGGTGCCACTTTCCTCGTTGCGCGCCAATCACGAGGCCTCTTAACCGCACAAGCCCTCATCGCGTTTTAAATCCTGTAAACTTTGAGAAATCATCTTGTGCCTTTTCGCGCGCGCGCATGTTTGTGCAAAATCGCAAGTACCGCAATTGACGCTTCTGATGCCGGAATTCATCGGATATTGAAACATGTTTGATTACACGAAGCAAGTGATAACGACGAGATGATCTTCTTCATCCGCGTAAAACGATACGCGTCTCGACAGGCGAAAATTGCTGATTGTAATGCGCAATATCGAAGACGATGATGTCTATATTTTAACTTAAGTTCGTTGCTAATCGCAAGTCGTCGACTATTTATTCGCTTTACATTCGCGCGACGTATAGAGAACGTGATATTAATTAACGCCGACGCCTCGCACAAATTAACGACCATTATACGAAATCGAGCGGTGATCCTACGCGAAGTGCTGGAAAGTAATTATACGTTATTACTGGCGGCTCGGTAACGGGTACACCGGCCGCTGCGTCGTCGTTGGGTTGGAGTCTGGATTCAGTTTGCGATGTGATTATGTTCATTGTCCCTTCCGGCCGACTTCTCGGAAATCTCGGAAATGACACGTAAGATAGCCACGCGAGATCTGTGATCCGCCGCTTCTCTTCTCCGACCTCTTAATGCTTTTATCGTTCTATTCGTACCGAAGCTGATGAAAAACGCTAATTATCGCGATAACAAATCAACCGTACTTGAAGAAGCAAAAAACTTTGATCAAAACGACATCGGAGAGAGAGCTGAAAATCCGATTTTTTGAAAAAAAAAAACTTCTATGTGAGCCGCTCTCGAGTAAAGAAAATCCTACTTTTGAAGAGTAAAACGTCACATTGTACACTATATAATATGAATAAAATTCTGCATAAATTGATGAGCGTTACGTATTTGCTTTCTTGCTAACTCCAAGCATTCAAACACGATTAAATCCGTAATAGCTAGTTTGAACAATGTTAGAAGTGTCGAGTTGTTTCTTCGACGGTACAACGCAACCGCCTTCGCTATCAACAAAATTACTTTTTGCCGAGGCGAGTTGTTCGTTCCTCTCGGCGAGGTCGTGCTCTCACGACTTCTCGCGCGATACGCGGGCACTTAACTAACGGACTCTTCCACGAAGTGGAACAACGTTCGTTCGCTAAGGCCGCAGTTTTTCGGACGCAATGAAAACTTGCAAGAGAATTGCGCGGGACAAAGTTTTTTTTGAGAATATAGAAAATATATCGGCGAATACTCGTGAAAATGTAGCGCGTTTGTGAGGAGAGAAAAGTCAATTTTCTTAAAGAAAGGAGAGAATCTTTGACGCGGCGCTCTCGCTAAAAAGAGAAAATTTCGCTTCTCTATAGTCTTCTTCCTGGTCTTTGGAACTTCCGTCGGGACGGATCTCGGAAGGTTTCGCGTAGAGTCGGAAACTGCGCTGCGCCTGGCACACACGAAGTCGAAAGAGGCTTCGCAGGTAATTGCCAGGCCGGCGGGTCGATAATGAGCACTGGCTTCGGGGAACCGATTACGCCCGACCCGAGCCAAAAGCAAAGTCGGACCCCGAGAGCACCAGAGCGGGGTGCAGGAGGATAAAGAAGAAGAAGAAGAAGAAGAAGAAGAAGAAGACGAAGAAGAAGACAGAACAGAAGAAGGGGGAGATCCACCGAAGTAAGGATCAACTTAGGAGTATGGGGAAGGAGAAAGTGATGAAGGAGAGATTTTAAGTCGCTTATAATCCCTGGACCGTGGCTTGGCCAGAGCGGCATTTACGAGACTCCTTTGCGATCCGATAATTCAGCCGACTCGCGCGGAGTTCGATATTCCGACTAATCTTGTATGATGTGTGTGCACAAGTTGTTCTCCCCGCGTGTTGTGCTCTTCTCGGCGATAATTGCGGTCATATTTTTTCTTTCGCGCTGCGCACTGTGTCTGTACCTACCCTCCCGACAAATACTTCGGCTTCGGACGTGCCTATACCGCCATTAATCGCGTTCTGCTCTTTCGCCGCGTGTACATACATGCGCGCATCAGCGAGAAGGCAGGAAATAAAATTCATTACGCTGTGCGCCAAGTCACGTATAACAGACACACTGTAATCCCGCAAACTGAGATTATTAAAAGAGTTTGTACAACATTTTCCTCTTTAAGCTTTTTGCTACAATGTTTATTAGAAATATGTAAAAATAAGAAGAAAAGAGTTAAACAGGTGCATGCGAGACATCAGAGGCAGGTTAATACTCATTGACGGCGATAACGGAGCGTATTATAACGGTATTCGCGAATTTCTCGAGAACGGCGAGTTCCAACGGGAGGAGGAAGAATGAGAAAAATTCGAGAGAAACGAGTTGCCGTGTCTGATCTCTGCGTCAATATCTCGTGGAAAAGAAAAGAAACGTAGCTAATTGCTAAATCGCCGGCAACAAGTTGTCGATGTCAGGCGATCGAGGTGGCGGCCACCGCCGAGCACGGCGGAAAGGAAGAGAAGCGTCGCAATGGAAAGTGGAAGAAGTGCGCTGGCCGCGGAACGAGGAGAGGAAGGGACGAGGAACCAGAGTTGGACGAAGAAGAAAATGAAGCAGAAAAATGAGATGAAAGGAGAATAAGAAGTCCTTCCTGTATCGTGCGATGAAACCTGCCTAGATCATCGCTACCGGGATGAGGTGGAGGTAGGTGATCCAATTTCCCGGGCAGTCGTGCAGAAAATGATCCAGGCCGCGATTACGAAACGGCTTCCAGTCTTCGCCGGGGGCGACGAAGGCGCCGTTTTTGCCGCTCTCTTTTCGTTTCTATGTATACCGTGGTGCTTACGATTGCGATATTGTCAGTTATCTTTGAACGGAACGGAGACCGATATCTCCGCGCGCGCGAGCAAAACCTTTATTTGACGATTAGAACTCGCATTTTGAGACACCGTGTAACAATTCACGAGATGGAAAAGAGAACACTGTCTTTGATTTAAAAAAAAACACATTTTTTTCTTATTCCCAATAGTCTGAGAGTTCGAATTAATTTTGATTAATGTCGCACTCGGACTTGACGCAATGATATGTGAGTTGTCGAGTCGGACAGCAAAAAGGGTTAAACAGAATTTTAATTCTTGTTCGTCCTCACAAAAAAACAATTACTCATCCATTTCACACATTTTCCTTTTATATTCTTGCACACACTTTGCAGCTCGTGAGCGCGTACTTGCGACATAAGCGCGTTGCTGCAGTTCGTGGACCAGTGGCGACGATGCCGGTGCTCCTTCGTGGCCTCGAGGGTCGCCGATCCTACAATTAACATAATAAGGCAGAAAACGTGGTATATTAACGCGAGGTTAGTTAATAGTGCACTTATCCGGAGAATGTAAATAGTTGGCGGTCGCGGTAGCTCTTCTATTTCGAGGCGGCAGCGCGCCTGTCCCTCACGTTCTACGTAAATTTCATATTTTCCGTCCTTTATCAGCCGCCGGCGCGTCATAAGAACTCTCGTAAATCAAAAGTGACAGAATCGAATTCTCGTTTGCATAATCTAGCTGTTTTATTCCACGCGCGCGTGTGCCTCGATTAAATCATGGTAAAAAAAAAAAAAACTCAACGTGCTCTCTAAAAAGACAAATTATTAACCAACGTGTTATCGTCACAGATATTTCCACAATGCAGCGATCGCCCCGGTCAACGTTTATGGTCAATGATCCTGGGGGGATCGATACAATCTTTCGATTAAACTGACGGTTCTTCGTGACGCTTAATAGAAAAAAAAAAAAAACAAAAGTAAAGTGAGCCGTAAAAAAATATTCCGCAAAAGAGGATATATCTCTGGGTCTGATGGCATTTTAATTGGAATTCTTATTACTCTTATTACTGTATACAGTAACTCAGAATGGTAGAAGTTGGAAAAACAAATTAACACGCGCTGTTATCGGCGCTGTTGGCCGCAGAGGAAATTAATTTTTTGTTGATGCGCGTAATACCGCCGCGCAACGAGAACGCGTGATTGCATTTTTAATATTTTTCACGTTACTCAGTTTTTATTCTTGTTTCTTCCGTATATATATCGCGCACAATCGTTTTCTCATATTCTTCTGATCACGCGGAAGAAGTCTCATTATTTTCTCTGGTGTTCTTTCAGTTCCAGCGCGCGTTATTACATCTCGCGTCCTATCCTATCCGTTTGAACGCACCCGGCGTATATATCGATGGTATCGCCGTAATCCGCAACAGCTGCAACGATCCGCTCGCGGTTTGAAGCTATCTCATCCCCCGATTTCTAGACTTCTTCTTTCTTCTTTCCCTCCTTGAAGGAGTTCTTCTCTCTTTGCGTTGGAAAATGGGTAGGACGGGCGGTGGTGATTTGCAGGTGCAAAGTTCACGATAGGGGAAACCACTAATGAGACAGTAGCACGAGAATTAACGCGAGCTACGAGGCGCACGTAGATTTTCAGAAGACAGACATTAATTGTCTGTCCACCGATCGCGGAATTGTAACGTACGCACTCGTACGTTCCGCGCAAACCGCGTTGACAGTTTTCTCAACTCGCCTCTAGAATCTTCAAAAGCGCTGATTTTTATGTCAAAAACGATTAGTTTTTTTTCGCATCCCGAGAAGATCGAACTAGTCCGACTAGTCGCCCACTTTCTCGAGACCGTAACTGTCCGATGGCGCCTCACTCACTAGACATAAATTAATTAAATTGGCGCGAAGGTGTGCGCGGAGTGTCAGAGCGGCATTCTTTATCTTTCATCTCCCGTTCGAAGCACTTCGCTCCAGTTCGGACCGAGTGGCCCGAGCTCGAGATACGCTACGGTTTGTTTCATAATTCACTAAAATGTCGTTCTTACATTATTTATCTGCTTCTTGTAAGAGATAATCTTTTATGCGTCTTTTGCAACTCGATATCCGTCAATATGTCTCTGTTTCATATAAGGCGAGAATAACAGCGTCATATAACTTTGTAATATTGACGTAATATCTTTGAGAAACTATCATGCCGCTAATTGCACGCTGACTGTGTGCTAATCGTTTCCAAGTACAAGCGTGTGTACATTGTAATTACATATTATTCATATACAGAGTGTCGTCTGATATGAATTGTTCCCGCGCAACTCTTTGAGAATATTTATTTAAATTATTGATGCAACGTGTAGTCACATTCTCGGATATGTAAACAAATATGGCCGTCAACAAGTTGCGTGTATTTTTAAGAAAACAAGTGTAACATTTGGCATTTAAATTAAACTGGGTATTTTAACGCTTAATGTTTTAATAAAAACTACACGGCAAACAGATGGGCAAATTTTTATCGCGCCGACTGTCTTAGAAACAGCTTATATGTCGGCGCATAGTTCGCATAAATCGCTCTTCGGCCGACGTATGGCAGGGGGGCGTGAACGGGGCGTAGCAACATAGTAACGTTTATTACATTGGCTGGCAACTAGCAAACTGTGCGCCCTTGCCGAGGAGTTCGCTAAGTGTGTTAAAAGTTTGGCCGCCGCACATGCGTCTCGTCTCAGATTTATATCGATTTTGTTTCTGTCTCGATAAGACGTCGCGATTTTTAATCGCGAAACAAGCGCGAAGAACAAAGACATCCAGACGAGGGAAATACGCGCGCCGGCCATGTTTGTTATAAATCGCTTTTAAGTACACTTCGTTTCAAGAAGAAACGTACGTAAGCGAAAGCAGCAAAGCGTCGATACACGTAGGTATACACGTCTGAAATAAAACACGCCGACGTATTCAAGTTTCCCTTGTCGGTAGATAATAGCGGTTCGGTTCGATTTGATGAGAAACGAGAGAGGCAGGTAAACGAGGTAGTCGATACACCCCTCGTGACGAATGTTCTATTCATTGTTTCGCCGTGTGCAGGTCACTTCCATGACTAAAAGATCGATCGAGTGGCGCGGCTAGTTGCTTGGCGAATGCACGCCGTTTTCGCACGAGTTCGTCTTCGCTTCTTCTAACTAGAGGCGGCTCTCTCTCTCTGCAATAGGGGGAGACCGGATGCGGTAAAGAGACACCACTTGGACACCATCACTCGTCATTAATTTCTCACGACACGTGCGATTCCTTTTTACGTACGTATAGGGTTGCCAATTACGTGCACGCTAATAGAAATGCGTGCAGCGACGTATCGTACTTTTGAAAATCATTTTTCAACACGACCGGGCACATGCGAGTTAAACTGGAGCTTAAATTTAGAGGAGACAGCGCAGAGAGTTTTAATTTGCGATTTGAAACAATATTTTAGAAAGTAAATCTAGAATTGAAATTATCGGGGGGGAAATTTCCACAAAGTGTGAGAAATCAATGATTCTTGCGGCGGAAAGAGTTTAATAGCGATCGCATAATATCTGCGGGAAATTAAAGCTATTATAGAAGCCGCGAGATTCTCATAAAATTACGAGAAAATGCGATTTTCATTATCTTGAGATAACGCTATAAATTGGAATACCAAAGATATGCGATATTTTTTTTTTTTAAATTGTCAAAGTTGTTAGTTTTTAAGCGTTAGTTTGGGCGTTAGACTTTCAAGATATGCCAATTTCCTTGGAGAGGAAGAGGGCTTCAACAATATTTATTAAACTAAAGACTCACGTTTATACTGTTGAGGGGTGTTGGACTAACACCCCTGCGGCCACTGCCGCCACCGCTGCTGACCTCCGCGTCCAGTTTGTTGATTTGCGTGATCGCTACAAATGCGAACAATTCCGAACTCGAACCAGTCTCGCACGTCAGGTCGAAACGTTCGAGTAAAACACGCGAGTTCACGCGTAAGAAACGAAGTATGTATGTACACGTTGATCGCAACGTTTACCAATGTCGAATAATATTGTTGGTGGACGCAGTTTCAATCGGGATTTAAAAACTTTCAAATGTTTGGAGCGAAAACTCGAAGATGTTCTCTCGCGACCGTGATACTCTGTCTCTCGCGCGAGCGCGCGAAAAAAATTCTTTGAGGTGTTGAAAACCGATGGTGCCAGTGACAAGACACGCTACACGTCAACGTTTACACGCGAGCGGTGCGTAACCACATTTTGCATGCAGCCGTTTGTTATAACGAGTGCACTGGGGTTGAATGATGCTCGTAAAACAATACGCACATCGGGGTACAATAGTATCGAGCACGCCGCGCGACTGGCCGTAGATTTCATTATATTCACTGACGTGCTCCGATTTGAGAGGATGCGATGAAGACACATGTAAGAGAGCGACGCGCGATCGTGCACGAACGTCAGTTTTTTGACACCACAACAAGTGACACGGTATCTCTCCCCGCTGGTTTTGTCGGTCACTGCGTGACGGCGACGCATCCGTGCCGCGTTGAATACCTTCGTTGTAAGCACCACCTGAGTTTCCTGAAGGTAAGAGGGAGCATTCGCACGGACGATGCACGCACGATTAAGGCGGCGACGGCGGCGACGGCGACGACGGCGACGGTGACGTCGAAGACGACAACCGCGACGAAGGCGAATCGGCGTGTTGCTCGTTCGCCTGAAGGGCCGTTCGTCGCAGACGCATGCTCGCGGCACGTCGCAGCCTCTCGCACTGACCGCACGTAACGCGTAAGAGAGAGGTGCGTACTGTACTTGTGTGTCTACCCCCTCCTTCTATCCTTCTCTCTCTTTCTCGCTCTCCTCCGCGTCTTTCCTCCCGTCCGCGTACACACCGAGCTCTCGCTCGCCGAGCACCACTATCTCTCCCTATCTCTCTTCTGCTCCCCTCGTCACTTTCTTGTCAATTATCGCGCGCATAGAGGACATCCGCCACGAGGAGAAGAAGAAAAATAAGATGCGGAGGATGAATTTTCACTCGTGCGCCGAGTCCTCTCGCTTGCTTTGAATCTGGTTGCACGTTGACTTCTCTCGCGGGTATCCTCGGTAACTCGGTTGGGAACGTTGAACGCGAGTTCAGAATTGCCGTGGCGCCACCCCTCCACCCCGTTCGGCCCCTCCATTCTCTTGTTCCACCTCGTCGTCCTCCTCCAAGTGAGTGCCGCCGCGCAGTCACGGGGCTGCCTCTTCTCCGCAGCGCGGCGCCCGCATGTCCCACCCCGTTTTTCCCTATAATTTGCCTGGCGGTTGAGTTTTTTTTTCTTTTTCCTTTATTCCATTCTCGTATCTGCTCTTTACCCCGCCGCGACTCTGCCACCCTCCCGTGTCTCTATTCACCCTTCCCGCCCTCCCTCCCGCCTGTCTGTCTTTCATCGCCGCTCATCTTCTACGATATTTCTCTTTTTCTTTCTATATCTATGCCTCCGCTACTGCCACCACCGCTGTCGCTGCCTCTCTATCTCTGCCTTTGCCTCTATTCCCCTGCGTGCATCTCTTGCTCCTGATGCCAGCCATGAATTCTCGATCGGGCTGAGGGGTCAGGGAGTTGTACAGCGCGCCGCCCCCTTAATTGCACTACGTCGAGCTATTCCATTCATTGTGCTTCCATCTGTTGACAACACGGCGAAGGAAACGTTACAGTGCTGAGAGCGATTGTATTATCACCTTGAGCAAACACAAAGTTGTAAACATATTTTTCTGTTATGTAAAGAAGAAAAAAATAAAATAGAAACCGAATTTTCTATGCAAGCTGCTCTTTCGATTGAAGAAAAGGTGTCTCGAAAAAAATTTTCGCATCGATAACTACGCACATGTTTAAGAGAGAAATATAAACAAATTATTTATTGCAAACAAAAATACATGATCAAATACATTTCACAAGAATGCGTTTGCAGTAACATAATAAGGTCCACGTAGAATTTTGCGGTTGTGTGAGAGTTCATTTTTATTTCCCCTAAAATACTAACGCCATCAAGGATTGGCGCGGAAAACTACACGTCGGTTTCTTGTTTCGTCGAATCCCGTTGCTAAACAAGCAACGTTCGCACAATTTTGCAGTAAGTAAACCCATGGTGAACCGCGTTCTAGAACGGCAGAAACTTTGCAAACACAGACTGTCGATTCTTTTCGATCCTTTTGAATTTCGGAAAAGGGGGGGGGGGATGTGTTCGATGATGCTCACTACGGTATTACGACAATATTGTCTTTGTCTCCTGTCCCTTTTACATATCGCAACGCGGAATAAATACCTACAGTAAGTAATGATAAGTTCAAGTAGAAGAGCACATTCGGTATACAGCACATCTCTGTGAGCAAAATGTAAACTAAGAAAGAAAAAAATCACAATTTGACTCCTCTTCGTCATACAAAGACATAAGATCGATCGATACTAGAAAGAGCTTCCTAAGTATTTCAATTTTTTATACGTCGAAAATTAAAGAAAAATATGCAACAAGTTCACATGGCATATGTTTTTTAATCATAATAATACTGTTCCATTAATAACTGTTACATTAATTACATTGCACACGGTTGAAGTAATCACATCGCTGAGAAGTTATTACACTTTTACAGATAAAGTTGTACAAGAACCAAGACGTGTGAATATCGCTATATAAGCACATATTTCTTCGCATTCAGTAGTGACATTCAGATTAGAAGGGATGACGAACGATAAAGATCGCGACATATTTTCTTCTATACGCGCGGATCGTATGCTCACACACATACATACATTATACGTAATATAATCGATCATAGAAGACTGTTGTGTACAGCCAATTAACTACAAGAATTTCGTAATATTACATATGTACTAAGCACCAAAAATAGCACGAAAGTTATCCAACTTTGATCAAAGTTTCGTTAATTTACAAATTTTTGTTTTAAGAAAATATCGGTTCGCTATATATAGTGATTTTTATTTTACGTTTGAATTAACGGCGTGACAGCATCGTCGTGAAAAGAAAAATTTTGATCGTGCTCTGCAATATTTCTATGACGTTTTGTTGAGTTTATACTGTGGATTGCGTAAAGATCACGTACACACAGACACACGCTCTTTCTCTCTCTCTCTCTTTCTCTCTTTCTAACATTGTGCAAAGTTTTTAAAATCTAATTCTATTTTTTCTGTCCTCATTTACTTATATTTTCGGTGCTTCGTACTACATGATATATTTGCGATAATATTGTCCCGATATTACCACACATGGAAATGTTTTAGAGAACAAGAAACATATATCTCTCTACTCTCAAAAAAGTTCGGTTTCTGAAAAAATACGCTCTGTGATATGGAATTATATCTATAGAAAGGGTATCTTTTTTTTTTTTTTTTCCTCGATAGTCTTCTATCGCGGCGCATACGTATGGCGTTTATATGATTGTAGAAATGGTACGTTGACTTTTCTTTTTGTTTTTATTTTCACCTTTTTGATTCTTATATAATGTCATGATGTAAAACGTTCGTTTCCTTTGTCTTCTCTGAAGACTCCTCCACGTATTACATTAAATCGGTCGCTACATGTCTGAATGAATATAGAAAAGAATATGTACATACGTTCAAGTGGCCATCGGAGAATAAACATGTATTAAACATGTACGAGGAATAGAATCGTATGACAACACGGACGACTCGATAATAATGGAAAATAAAATCTATCAGCGCGGAGAGGTAAAATCTACGAGGGTAAAAATACAATAAAGTGAAGATACGTAATATTTCGTAATATTTAAGTTTTTTGTACATTGAGATATAATTGACTAGCTCTACAAATGGAAAACATTGATTTTCGGGTAATCGAGCCCCGAGACTAGATATCAGGAGATTCCTGAAGGAATCACAAATTTCATTGAACACACTTTGAAAACAAAGATGATTCTCTCGTAATAAAAAAAAAAAAAAAAGTTATTACTTCGCTTCTATATCTTATAATTCTTAATATTGCATTTGCCCACATTATACAATTGCAGCGAAATTATTACTTGCTTTTTTATTATGTTTCGCGATAAGTACCGTTGCGTGTGTAATCGGAGGAAACGGAAAAAAAAATATATTGGAAGGTCAATTAATCGCAAGTAAACGAGCGGTTCCGTTCCGATTTTAGCAAGCGGAATTCACGTGAGATAATTTTACTGTGATTCTCTACTATAACTTTTTTTCGTTCTATGAAAGCGGAATGAAAACGAGTTATGATAGACAGTCAACATCATAAATCTTTTCCGTTCTTATTTTTCGGTCGGCGCATGACCGCATCTAATTCGAATGAATAATACATTTGCGCATAAGCAGCATGTAAGCTTTTTCTGGGTTTTTCTTCGCAAGGGAGAAAAATGGTATGATTGACACAGCGTTTATGCAAAAATAATTTTTTCTTTCGCGATAATTATTCGTCAAATTTTTCGAAGACGAGTTTTCGCGATATTTTCAACTCACAGCTGTTTGTAATCATTTTATAATTAATAATCTCTTTATTGGCTCTTTCATTGAATTTTTTGCAAATCAATTTCTTCTGCATCTCTCTCTCTCAATATCTAGCCCACGAGAAGCCACTGTTGACTTTAGCTACTTACTGGATGGATTACATGTATTGGGCCTTCACGGGCGTAAAAATTCTACACAGCTCCCATTGTACATCGCCCCGTCGTGCATCTACTTACAGTATACTTATAGTAATACTAACTTGCGCTCTACGATCGTACATAGATATACATTCACGGTAAAGACTTTCGATTTTATCGCGATTTTTTGCAACTATTAGACGTGAGACTGCTGGCTCACGCGCTCCATAGTCTCTTGGAACACAATTGTCTTCTTTTTTTTTTTAGTAACTCCCAAAAATATTCGCTATTTTTAGGAAAAAGAAAAAGAAGAGAAACTGTACTATCTTATTGGTAATATTATGTACAGTTTAGATTACAAAGTAACACACAGGACAATAAAAAAAAAATTTGTAATAACACAAGCTAAAATTGATTAATTGGCACGTAAGACTTTGAAATATCAACGAATAAATTCGGGGGAGCAACTGTTATTTTATACGACAGCGCTATTGAGATTTTTTCAAGTACCTGCTAATTTTTCACAGTAAAGTGAGTAAGTTTGGCGGATTGAAATTATCGCTCATTGTGTTACAGTAACATTTTCTAGTTTAGAGATCAATATTTCTGGCTTGTACATATACTTTTGTTTTTTTTAATATTTTTCAGTCATAAAAACAGTAAATTCGGTTTGATGAAAAATTTACAGTTATCCGTTTGCCTTGAGTGGAGATAAAAAGAATTAAAAATGTTTCGTAAAAAAATCTATCTATGCGATATTGCAGAGTCAAGAATCGGTCAATAATAAAGTTTCTTTTTAATTGGATTGGACACGATTGATCGTAGTTTTTCGCGATCAATAGTTTCGATTCTATTATTAAAGGCTTACGAATCTCTGACACTAATATTCTATTCCTAGTTTACGTACATTGAATTTTCTTACACATTCAATGGCAGTTAAACGCAGATCAAGTCAATTTTCGTTATTGCTTTTGCAATTTGTGAAGTCTTGACATTCAAGAATATTAATATCTCTCATATAATGCGATTTTTTTTACCAGTAATGACTAATTATCACCACAGATCATATACATGTAAAGATTGTAGACTTGGCCTGCGTTTCGATATAAATCGTGTTTCTGCAAAAAAGAAAAATGCACGTTAAGAACACTCGTTTCGAATCGGCCAGTTCGCTGTAAATTTTTGAAGTTTACATAATGACACACATAAATGGCATTTGCAGATACTTGCCTTATACTTTATAATATGTCTAGCAACACATAGTTTGTTTTTTTTTCCGATTCTTCGATTCTATGTGTTTTGAATATAGCTATTAACGTATAAACAGCAATTAACAACTTTTAACGGACCAAAAAAATTAACAACCTCGTAATTTAATCTTACATAAGAAGAAACATATTTTTCTCGTAACGGAGAACGCATGTATAAAATTAACTTTAGTGCTAATAATAAAATAAATAAATATAAATATCAAAAACATATTGATATCTTGTCCTACATCAATTTTACTATCAAGGGCAGCATTCGCAAAACATTAAAAATAAAAACTTGTACGAAATCGCTTTTTTAAATCCGTTCTTATCACTAACGGACGCGTAGGGGTGTTTGTGTGTGTGTACTTGTGTGTGTGTATGTGACTTGGCGAAAATAAACCATCAATCATTCTTAGAAGATGTGCGGCGCCAGCTGTAACTTCCAAAGAGAGACCGGCCTGGCGAACACCGTGACTTGACCCTTTTCTTTGCCACCGACTAAAAAAACGTACAAGGGCGCCGGCCCGTACGAAGGTGTTTTCGCGTCAGTCGCGTCCACCGCCGCTACTTTTGTTCTCTGTCTTTCGACCCTTGACGCGCTTACCGCTCTTCTAGATGGCGAGCCTAAAGGCAGGCTCTTCGGTGGTGCCCGAGGTGTTCTCTTAATCTCCTGCAGCTCCAAAAGCTCGGCGAATGTCTGCGAAGCTGATCTTCCGGGTTCATCTTCCAACACACTGTCGGGCGGACTGTTGAGCAGCTTGGCGTATTTTCCGTCCTGCTGTTGCTGCTGTTGATAATGATGATGATGATGGTGATGATGGTGCTGATGATTCCTCGTTTCGTCCAGACCTAGATAATTAGGATTGCAGAAGCCAAATTGGCCTTCTCGTATCGTGGCCGTGGCAACGATCGGCTTGTGTGGTTTCGATCTCTTTCCGGATACGCTCCAGTCCTCGTCCGCGAGCGGATCGCCCGGACTTCTCGCCTCGATACTCGCGTAATCCGACGTCGATTCCTCGCCCTCTTCGAGATCGGCGAATCTCACGGAGGCGGAAGTCGGTATCTTTGTGGTAGTTGGAGTTTTTGGCGTTTGCAAAGCCGCTTCGTAGAGATGCGAGCTGTAGCTTTCACCGCGTGTGGGCTGACAGGCTTGATGCACTGTTTCAAAATCTCTGCAATAGATTATATAATTCTTATGTAATGATAATATTTACATTAAAAAATCTAGCAACAAACAAAGCTAAAAAACATAAAAGACAAGATATTAAGTATTTAATTACTTGCATTAAAGATGATTTTACTACCTTTCTTCTTGAACTTCGATTAGTCTCGACGTAGGCGGCTCTTTACGTGGTTCCTCGTTGTCGCTGTTTTCATCTGGATCTACGAAGACCAATCTGGCGGCCTCTACAGGCGTGAGAACAGGAGTTGGTAATGTCAAAGCACGAAAGTTTGGCACCGAAATAGGATCTCTGGTCATACCAGAACTAGTAGTATTGCTAGAACTGCTAGCGTCGACCGTCTTCGACGTTCCTTCTGACGTCTTTTGTCTTCGGCGAGCCAGCGTGTTGGCACTGCGAGACTTCACCATTCCAGTGGAAGGTTCGACCTCGACGTCCACTTGCTGAAAAGGATAATACGTATTTGCCTGCACGCAGGCCTAATTGACACACCGCAAAGAGAGACAAGCTCATCTTTTAAGAGAATTTTATTTCAATATTTTTTTATTATTAAACGCGTACCTCCTGAGGACTTTCCTCATTGTCGTCGTGACCACTGAGAACTGAATAACTACACTTTGTTGGATGGCTGAGTCTCGATAAATTTATTTGCGACAATTTGGAAATTTCCTTGAGAAAACTAGGTCTAGCAGAAGGTGCTTCGATTGGCGACATTCTATTGCTGGAAAGCCTAGGCCTTTGATTTCTCGGCCTCGGTCTTGGATTGTCCACGCTTGTTCCGCGAATTAACAATTCAGATACTGCGAGAGCAACGCTTTCAGCTCGTGGCTGCGGTTTTGGTCCTGATACCGATAACTTCTCCCAAGTTTCTGTGCCTGTTTGAATTTGATTTAAACCAATTGTTGGAAATACATTTTTTTTTTTAATTTTACAATACCGTACCAAAATGAAACCTCCATAGCTCGTTCGTCGCCAGTCCGCCGCTTTCACCGCCAAAGATCAGCATGCAACTCGGCAATCTGCATGCTGCGTGACCGTGAAGAGGTCCGGGGCCTGGTTTGTTCTTCAACATGGACCACGAGGCGCTTTTGACGTCCCATCGCCAGCAATCGTTCCGTTCTTGAAGATCCGTCATTCCTCCGTAAATATACATCGCGTCGCCATGCAGAACCGCCGAGTGCTTATGTCTGGCAGCCGGTCCGTTTTCGCTCGATGAAAGTAGATGCCAAGATTCGGTTTCTGTAACGTTGAAAAAGAGTCGTTATTAATTAAGCTATTAATCTTACGCAATTTAGAAGATAAAAACTGATATCACCAAAATGAAAAGCCCATAATTCGGATGAACTTCCACGTAGATCTTGATAACCGCCATATATAAGCATTTGTCCACGATGCACCAGGGCGGTATGACCCCTTCGACCCCTAGGAACCGCGCAGCCACGTTGAGCTCTCACCTTTCTCCACATGTTCGTCTGAAAATTGTTGCAACAATTTGTAAATTATAAATTATAGTGTACGAAGTATAGACAAATGTTGTGTCGCGCTACATTGCACCGTCGATAGTTAAGCAGACGTTCTCGTTATATAATTATATTATATTATACAAAAAGAGTTTCATCTCTTTTCTGCAGTTATTTTTACACGTTACTTCATACTTATGAGTATTCGTGAGCGCCACACATAATAAAAGCGACCTGCAACAAAAGGAACAAAGACCTCTAATTTGTAACCCTCCAATTCTGCCGTCTGAATAGATTCGGTTTTAACTGCCGGGGCTGCGATAATCGCCTCTGCCATGACTACCAAATAGAAATACTAAATTATTCTCTTACCGCGCTTACAATGTGAACTGCAATACGTATTTTTTATTTACCGAGACACACGGTATACGTTACGACAAATTGTAAATTTTTCTCTAAAACATGACACACAGTATTGACTAGAGATAACTTAAGAGAAAAAAAATTAATGAATAATACAAAGCACAAATTGCTTTTTCCACAAATTAATTTACTTAAATAATCAAGTATCGTTATGTTAGATGGGTAATATGAGCAGATTTTATTTTTGTCACGTTGCCTTGGAACACATCCCAGAAAAGTATGTCGCAGAATAAAAAACATTCTTCTCGCGAGCGTCCTTTATATTTGCACATATCGATAAAATCAATGTGCCGCGTTCCCCGAGAGATTTATCGCTTAATGTAGCGGAAAATTTGGGCGTGTGTGTCGAGCGACAACGTTTTAAAATCGTAGTAGTTCTTTTTTTTTTTCAAAATGTCACGGTTCACGGAATTGTAGCACAAGAATGAACATATGTGAATGGGTCGTTTCAAATATCTTTGCAGACTACACTCGAGGGAATTTCTTTGCACAACTTTACAATTACTTAGAAGGAGAAATAAGATGTCATATGCATGTCCAAATGTCGATTTTGAATTGGTTTAAAAACTGAAGTGATAAGCAAATCGCTTTATCTTATCAGAAGTAGGTTCGTACATTTGTGTGTAATATATTTCTTTGTGTTTATAAACTAAAAAAACGTAAAAAAGATAACACGGAATAACACGTTCTCTTGCACGTTTCATTTGAAATGGTACTTTAACGAAGTACAAAAAAGGGAAAGTGAAAAAGATAGGGAGTTAAATCAGGTAGGGAGGAGAAAAACGAACGCGTCCGAGCAACCCCTCCGGCTTAACCAATCAGGTTTGTCTGACGCATTCGTAACGCAGATTTCAATAATACACGGCGAGAACAGACGGAACAATGAAGGGAACGCATTCGTGCTGGCTCCACGGTCCAGCGATTAAAAACAAACGGACCAAAAGGTAACCATGGTAACCTAGCCGAAAAAAAATTGCGAAATAGAAAATCTCTGAGTAGCTAATTTGATTATTTGTCGTAATATGCATAAATGTTATTATCGTGTAGGTACTTATATAGATGTAGGAAGAAAATATGAAAGAGAAAAGATTCTGTGTTTCTCGTAAACATATAGAAATCACTGCGTGGAAGATATTGTCAGAATAACGCAGCACAAATGAAACCTATTGAGTGAAAGAGATAACAAGCCACTGCTGACGAAGGAAAATCGGTATATACGCACCCGGTACATTTATCCGCTCCACATAGAATCGTATATCAAGCCATACAATGCAATTCGCGGATAGTAACAATATGATAAGATTAAACTTTATTTTTATGCGTCGCGGAATTGAGTGAACACAAAAAATCCTTAAAAATTCACGCGTTTGCCGAATAAATAGCGTTTCAAATATATTTTATCCTCAAGCAAGGCAATAATGCTGACAGAACGATGAATCGATAAAGCGTATGATGTTTTCGCATCTCGCGGTCGTGTTAATTTTTAATGCCTCGCACGTGAGCGGTTCTATCCTCCGGAGAATCCCGAAACCCCAGATCTGGTTTCAAGGGTACGAATTGAAGAGAAAACCTGTTAACACCAGCTGTTGCCAAACACCATCCTCGACTACTTAAATTGCTCTTGAAAGTCCCGCGAAAGATGCGCCGTTCTTGAATATTGTATGAAATTAAGGGAACACGTCAGCAAATGTTATTGTTATCACAAGAAAAACAGAGATCACCATAAAGTATAAATTATTAACAAATTAAAATGAATCGACAAAAAAGCATTACATTATTTTTATTTATATTATTTATAATCGACTTAAGTAAATCAATTCTAGCATTATATTATTTTTATTTATATTATAAATAATTATAAATAATATACATAAAAATAATATAATGCTATATATAATATTATAAATAATATAAATAAAAATAATATAATGCTAGAATTGACTTACTTAAGTCGATATCACTTAGATTACAAATAAATTTGGAAAGAAGGATCATATATGCAGTTCGTATTAGCTGATAATTGCTTGGGATAGCATCAACTAGATTCGAGATTAATCTGAGACACGATATCGTCTATCTCACGTGTACGTCTATATATTCGGATCGATTGCAGTCGTGTCTCTGGAACTGGAAGTAATTCCAACACCTTGAGCGTATTACTTCGGGGAGGAGAAATCTCATTCGTCATCGTCGAATGTCGACTTTTGTCATTCTCTTGTGAATGGAACGTTACATAGACGTTAAATGGATAGACGTTCTCTCGTCTTCGGTTAGACGCAATATAGGCATTGCATCGGTATATTTAACGGAAATGGAAAATCTAATTCCTAGACAAAAGAAACGTCGTATTTTGCGTAGTAAAATTGTAAAACGACTATCTATTAATCTTTCGCCATTTTTCGTGGAATAATGCTTGGGTTTTCGCAATAATCTTTATCTGAAATTCGCGCGTTGAATTCGTTACAAGAATTTAGTTAAGATCGACCTGTACAACTTGATTAGATAAACCGACGGATAGCCTCCGGGCAGTTGCCGTTTCACTGATCGGAAGGAGAGCTTGGCACCCTCTCAATTTGGTAAACGAGACGAAGGGCAATATTGAGCGACTACGCCACAGTTGATTGACAATATCGCGCATCGATGCTTTTTCTTATCCTTTTCTCTTAAATTTGAAACGTGTACAAGAAACTACGATATTTTTTTAAATGAAAAAAATTTCAGGAATGGATTTCATTACGAAAGCTCTTCAGCTCTCGTTTAGTGAAGAGAAGAAGAATATAATTTTCATTAGTTTGATCGATTGTCCGAACGGTTGTCGTTTTCAGTTTACAAACCGCAACGATTTTGAGCTTATTTCGAAGGATTGATTTTCTGCACGCAAAGCGACGCAGCCGGAAAAGGCCAACCACCCTGTTCCGTTTTCACGATGCTTATTATTCTTGCCACGGAATGCTTGACATCACAGAACACAACAGAATAACAATGATGGCTTAGTGAATTTCTTCACATACTCGAGCCGCTATTGGCTGGATAAATTTGCCGGTCGCGCATCCCCGGCAGCTTGTCACCCGCTGCCAAAATCATCCCTCTATGTTACAGCATAGGGTTAGCCAGAGGGAGAACAACTCGAGAGCGCTGTATAAAACTCGTAGCCGATGACGCCGCTATCGATTATAAACGACGTCTCTCGAGGGTGCGATGCTTCTGCCGTTCCTATTTCTCTCCTGATGAGGCACCCCTTGTCGCGGAAAAGATCATTAAGAGTTTCCTCAAAGCGATACGACACGGGCTGTCGCAATCGTTATCGGAAGTGTAAGAACGCGCCGATATTCATTACCGTAACAAAAATTTTCAACAATTATATTTTCTGTGTTTTAATGGTTGCGTTTATTTTTTTTTTTTTAATAACAAAAATAATGAAACTTTTTCGCGTAATACTAATAATATCAGCTACATACATTTGCTGTTGTTGTTACATTACCTTGACACTATAAACCCAGAGTGGCGTTTCTGTCCCAGCGGAGAAGCCCAATTCACCCCCGAAAACGTAAAGACAATCCTTATAAGCTACCGCGCTGTGTTCCTGAAGAGCCGGCGGTCTCTCGCCTCCTGGATGCAATTCCTCCCACTTGCTCTCCGCTGAAAGAAAAAAACAAAGAGATCTATTGTGTATTCAGTACTTTGTTTTTTTTTTTTACACCGTGCGCTGTGTATGCTATCACGCAAAGTGCACGTGTTTATAAATACACGAGAACGTTGCACGCGAGTTTTTCTAGTGCACTCTAGTTGCATTTTAATAGTCGGCTTTTATACCGTGGTGACATATATCTCGCGTTTCTGTTTTCGGGTCAAAGAACGCAGTCGCTTTTCAACATTAATAGAAAACTCGCGATGGTGTTTGCGTAGTCCGAGTAGATTGCGAATATAAAGATTCTTGTGATACAGTAATTTCGCGCGCGACGATTTTTTTTTTTCGTAAATCTTTATAGTTACATTTTTTTAAGACAAATGCCATCTCGGCGAGAAAACCGAGAGAGAGCACTTTTTTCTTTTACGATAATTAAAGTACCTTCGGCATCTTAAAAAGATGCTAGAGATGCTCTACATTGATTACGTGGTACACGTGTCATATCTAGTTTTAGCATGGAAAGCAATAGCTCTCTCGCCCTTTGTGACTAAAAGCGTGTGCTGCAAAACTGCGGCGCATGTTCGATGCACAAGAGATCCCACATTCTGGGATGAGTGGATATACGTGCCTCGTACAACAATTTAACCACTCCAGAGACTCCGTCTCGATAAGTGCTTTCATAACTTGACTATATATCCAAAGTATTCCGCGACAAATTTCCGCGGTAAAAATCTTTGCGTCGCATAAAGAAGAACATTTTTATACTTGAGAATAGTAAAATTACAAAATTATGAAATTATTACGAAGATTTTGATATATTTAGATTTGTTCTCCAATGTTTCTTCGAGATTATCTTTATTTTCTCTATCCGGACGATATAGAAGAAAATACGACGAAAGCTTAGGTTTTACTTAGCGCGCTTTCGTGATTCTTCGAGTTATCCCCAATAGTTTTGCAAGATCAAACAAATCGTCAAAAGCTAGGCTTTTAAAGCAGGGGATAGCGACAGCTGAGGATATTGTTTGCCTCTTGAAAACAAAGCGCTGCGTACGCCAACCCTTTCGCTGCTTCAATATCCACCCGGCAAGCATGGCCGAACAATACCCTCTGATTAAGAGATCTGCTGATGCGCTCACGAGTTGACGTGTGGATTCGCGCATACACTTGACTTCCTCTAAATTATCTCGTAAATGCTTCAACGTGTTAATTGTTCAGAACATCATTATAATATTAATCAAAACACAATAAAATGAGCGAAGAAATCAGAGTTGAAGTAAAAACTCAACTCTCTGATAAAGTTGAAATAAAACGTTAACTCGCCTTGCGTTCAAGAATGAACGCGGCTGCAAACAACGGAAATTAATGTAAATAATTAACTTTCTGACGCCACTTAGATGTTATTTTTATTATAGATGTTATTTGTTATTATAAATTGGTTAACATATATAAACGTTTCGATTCTGAGAACATTTTTCTCGCGGAACTCGCGCGGAAGAAAAATCTTTGCCTGTCACGTACACAAGCTACCGATTATGACTGATGGGTGCAATTAATTCCCGCATGTGTCTGGATCTCCGTAGAAATACCATATAATTGTAGAGTATCGCCTGCGGATTTGGTCTGATGTATGTGGGCTTTAATAATGGTGCATTATTGATCAGACTTGAACCCCGTCCAAATTCCGTCGCGCCCTTTCGTTCCATGGGGTGAACGCGATGGGGTGAGCTTGGTCAGGAACGACGTTCGCGTATTATATCGCGCGTTTTGAGCCACTCGAAATATATACTGCCGTACTTTCGCGGTAATTACAAGAGATTTTCTCTCGATATTACCGAAAACTAACAATTAATATCTCTCAACATTTTGTTTTATCGTCCACAAAACTCTAGTGTTTAAACATAGTTATTTAGAACTGTCAGAGTTTTGGACGTAGTCATTGAAAGTTTTTTATTGATGCAAACAAAACTACGAGACTTACCGAGACTGTATCGCCAGAGATCTTTGAGAGGCAGATTTCCATTTCGACCTCCGAGAAGATACACGTGACCGGCAAGTAGAGTGGCGCTGTGCTTGCTTCTCGAAGGAGGTGCTGGTCCGTTTTCGGTGCCAGCCGCAGTGACCGAGCTCCACATTTTGTTCCTGAAACAAAAACCAATTCGTCGTTACGCTTAAAATATTACTATAGATAATACCAACACACACACACACTCGCGGTAATACTCCAGAGAATATTAATGTAATTACTGAAGAAGACCATTAGTTAAACTTTACTTAGTGATTATCTCTTCTCAAGAACATCAAGCAAATTATCCAGATGAGTCATGATTCTTGTAATTGCCAAATATTTTTCTTTTGCGAGAATAATCGCCTTCTTTATCGAAGTGTTTTCTTGGGCATAATGTGAGACTAACTACTTTGAACTGGAATTACAAGACAAATAATTTATCGGATCTGTTCGGAAGTTTGATTGCGCTTTCATTTAGGAGACGTTCGCCAGTTCGCGAAACTTTCGGAAAAATAAAACGGCGACTGAGAACCGCATGAAAAAGTCAGGCATCAGGTGCAGCGATTTCTAGATTGTCCTATAAAGCGAGGGAGGAGTCGCCATGGCTTACGTTTCCCTTGACGCTTGCTTGCTGTGTTGCATTAGTAACACAGCTCACACATCTATTGTGAGATAATCTATTTTCGCGCGCAGTTTCTTCACTCAATTTGTCAACTTCGTGAAAAGCTCCCAGGAAACTTTCTAACGTGATTTCCAATTCTCTTCTTGATCGTATCGTTAGCACAGTCTCGCTCGCACGTATCTCACGCAATATTATTTTTTATTCTGTATATTTTATGTGGACACACAAATACTTCCGAAAAATTTGCAATGTGATATATAGAAGCAAAGATATAACAGCTTTTCGTTGAAAAACGTATTTCGATATACTTGATGACCGGTTCATCGCGCGTTCAACCCCGTAAAATCCAATTAATCGAAGAAAGGCAAGCTTGCTCTCGACACATTGGCCTTATCAGTCATCGCTCGCGTTCATATCCGGCGTTCGAAATTCAGTCAAGGCAGGCGTGAAAATCGAGTTTCGGGCAAACGAATGCACCCTCACGCGTCTCGAACACGCGTATGCAAATACACATCTCTCTCGCGAGGCAATACATTTCGAGGTAGACGTACAAATGCGATCCTCTCCCTCACTGGTATTCATCCCGCGCAATGGAGAGATCGAAGAAAAAAAAAAAAAAAAAAAAAGAAGAGAGTAAATTTTCGATCTTGTTATACTGCAAAGTTTTTTCTTCTTTTATTTGTCTTCATTGACGTTGCTTCATTACATTTTTCAAGTCTTTGTATAAAATATTATTAACGTTTTTTTTTACTTTATACAAAGAGTACAAAAAGAAGTTTCTTTTATTAAATAACACGATTCGGATTATCTCAATTTCTATTAGTACGTACGAGTGAACTTTTATCTCGGATTTCTTACGAGTCAGCGAACAAGCGAGCCATTTCTTCTCTTCGCAGTTTTCCGGCGTATCTCTCGAATACGGAACGCGTAGGTATATGTATGTACGTACGCGAAGCGCGCGTTAGTAAGAATTTTATGGCAGCTGCACATTGTACGCGTTCGGACTATATCAACGGATTCCATCGGTTTTGCAGGAGGAGAGAAGGAAAAGATGACTAGCGATAATGTCCCATCCGCGCAGATTTCGAAACGAGCGGTATCGGTTTTTGCACCCTCTCTCTTGCTACGAATACTCGGATCAAAAGCTGGGATTAAATGTGCGTCACGGCAATTTTTCAGAGATTTCACGGGCTCAAGTTCAGGGGATTTATGTCTACGCAAAATACTAAAAGATTCCTTCCACTCTAAAAAAAAACTCAACGATCAGAAAAACGTCCAAGTGTCAAACTCTCAGTTGCAAAGATGTTACATTATGGAGTAATATGTTTTTGTCAGAATAGATTGTTCTGAAAAATTTTTAATTTTGAACAAAACGAGCGAAGGAAAGAAGAAAAACTCTGCGTATTTTGTCTTGCGGTGTTACATGATGTGATGCTAAATTATAAAAAAAACGAAATTTACAATATTTTTACGTTCCGAACAGTGTTTCGAAATCAAAGTGGCTTAATGAACATGTGTTATCAGACAGAGAATTCGCAATTGTCAGAGAAGCAACTCTTGTCCCTCGTCACAAGTGTGACGCCGTGCACAATTGATAATACCCTATCATCCCCGACGAGAGGGAACAACAGCAATCGCAATCGCGAAGAGAACAGTTCAGGTTCGAGGATCACGTGGATAGCGGCATGGAAAATGTACAACTTGCTCCCTTTCCGGTGGCGTTACCCTCGTGAGAGTTAAGTTAAGGAGCTGGCAGAAAGGAGGGTGGGGGGAATCGAAATCTAGGTAGTCGGGTCTTTTTACACGTCGAAAGTCGACGGGATGAAGTCGACAGTCGGTCGATAGCACTCCGATTTTTCTTTTCGAGGAGAGCTCTTTTTGGTACGAATATAATATTCAAAGTAATCTTGATCCGACAAACAAGCAAATCCGATAACATAAGAAAAGCAAAGCTTACGGAAATGTCGGCGCAGTTTTTGCAGCGTTCGCACAATCAGATACGCAAGAGAAATACAGATGATCATTAATGCAAAATAAGAAATAAATATTTATGATGCGAGTTTGTTTTTCAATTATTCGAACTCGTCCAACAAAATTGCACCATTCCATTATCCAATATATTCCCGCAACTCCGAATTTATTTCAGGAATCGATTTACATAAACGCTCTCCTTTAAACAATTGACAGAGCGAACCACCCCTGTGTTACAAGCAGCTCGCGAAGGACTACGGGGTGAAAGAAGCGCGATTCTTGTGCAAACACTGCGGTAGTTCTCATTACCGATCCCTTTGTGTGCTGGGAAGAACAGTCTCTAATCTGCTGCATATCTTAAAAGGGACGCTCGTCCGTTTGTTTCGTATTTAAATTTCAAGAGGCGCGGATTATACGTGACATGCAAATTGCACAAAGTTAATTTCATAAAAACTATAATAATCAAAGAAGGTTCTGTGAAATATGACCGCGTTTATTCTCGCTCCGGATTTATATTACCTGACGACGACATTTCTTTAATAAATCGGAGCGCGCTTTCTCCCTAACTTTATTTTTGCAATTTCATTTATTGTTGTTCAAATTACATTGTAGCATCGTATGTGGAACACACAGCTGTGTACGAAGATCATTGATTTTCTACGAGGTTAAGGACATCATAAACCGCAGCACTTACTTCAGCCACGTGACTTTAATTTCTTCGCGATGAAAATTTGCTTCGATATGTTTTTAAGATTTTTTGTCATTATGACAGTTTTGATTTCAATTAATATGAAAGCTCAAATTACCGCCATTTGTTTACAGACGAGCCGGCGGTAACATATAAACCCCAATTTACATTTTCTCTGTTACGTTTGTCAATCAATATTCAAACTGAGAACTGAACGTTATATTCTTCACATTGTGTTGTGTAACAGATTCTAGAACTCAAAGTTACGAAATATTTACTTACGGGTATAATTAAATTTTAAAAAATTGTAAAACTCTTGCGTTGGAAAAAATGCTTGCGAATGCTTTTCAAAGTAGAAATGCGCGCAATACACGTTACTTATTAAAATAAAACACGTTTGTATCTAAATCACCGATTCCACAAGTTATTACTTATGGAATTCATTATCTGATAGAACTGAGATATTTATTTATATTTATTTATTGAGAGAGGAGATATTGAGAGTAGAGAAGAGGCCATATTATCTACAGAGTAGCCATATTACCGTCTTCTCCCCTATCATTTAAACTAATTGAAGTCAAGTACGCTCTTTTCCTTCGTCCAATAAAATTTTTCTCGAAGGTTATTTTCTTAAGAATAGATAGAAGGGGTGTTGGGAATAGATTGGATCTTCTTCTTAGTTTGTTTAAAAGATTTCCTTTGTTAAAACCAATTACTTCGCATCGCAAAGCGCATTGTTTCTCTTATTAGACTAAAAATATTTAACATCTGAAAAAAAACAATCTGATTAGAATCGAAATCTTCATTGATGAAGATTAATTTGTTTGCTTGTGTGCGAAACTTCTTTTGCATTGATACCCGAATTCACATCGATGCTTGTCCAAACACTTTCGTATCAACAACTCCGCTCTCATCAATAACACCGATAACAGGCTTACCTCTCTTAGCTCGGTAAACCTTCTATCTTGTTAGCTGCGGCGAATGCAACTCGTGACCCACATGCAATTGATGATTAGAACCTGTTAAGCATGCCGCATCACGCCAAGACCGATATGACGGCTTCCCTCACTCTTCAAATGTGCATCCTTCACGACGTTGCATCTAGCTCTGCACCGGAAACAACACACAAGAACTCTCAACGAGAGAGAGAGATCTTTCGTGGTCGGCGATTTCTCCCGCCGAATCGAGGATGCTCGGAACTTAGGGACAGCGAGCGAGAGAGAATGCAAAATTCCTTTGCGGATATATAATCTCCGACAGATTCGACGTTCACCGAAATTGTGATGCGACGACGCACGTAACACAGAATCCAAAAGAATTAATCACTCGACACGCATTTCCTTCTCACCGAGACGCTGATAAGTCACCCTCGAGTGCATTCGGATTCGCCTCAAGCAACAACACAGTGGCAGCAACTCCAGATTTGCGAAAGAGTTCAACGAACTTATCCCGCTCCCCGTGTTATCGAACGTTAGTTTTTTTTTTCACACTATCATATCCTCCTGCCGAGCTTCTCGTTCCGTCATCGTTTCAGCTCCGCCTCGGACACCGTTCACGTTGAACCACAACGAGAACGCGCCGCTATTTCCGACCGCATCCGATCGCCGATCCCTCGTTTTCACCGACGATCTCTCATTCCGGTCGAACGGGACAAGAAAAGGTCTCACACTACGCGAGAACAGCAGACGGTCTGCTGCTTGTTTTCTTCCAACTGCGTCCGGGTCGAGCACCTACCTAGCCGAGTCGTCATCGGGGGGCTCGACGCAGGCGCAGCGGGAAGCAACCCTCTTCCCCGCGGTCGCAGAGGCTCCTCGTGCCATCGAGAGGGTGGCCGAGGGGGATTGAATACATCCGTCGGACGAACGTCGCGCTGAACCCTCCGAATGACGACGATAGAGAGACCGCCAAGATGACCGTCGTCGGGGGAACGATTCCCGATTTGGTTGAGCGTGCTTTAGACGCCGGTCGTTCTCGCGATGACATGAATACAGATATCATGGTGCTTTTGTGCACGATGTATTATTAGTAATCCTTTTGGACTTCATTTTTGAAGGTCCGGTCTCTTCAAAAGAGATGAAACGACGAGAAAATTATTCTCGATTGTAGAAAATACAAGGTCTAACCGATAAGATCTGTCATTTTATTTTCTTTTTTATTTTTTTCGTATCGCTATTTCTATTTTCTAATATATTTTCAATATAAAATTAAGTTTTGTATATATATATATGTGTGAATTTGGTTGTGTACTTTATCTTCTTTTAACAAAAAGAATTGTACTGATGAAACATATCAACTCATCAATTATTAATATTTTCAAGTGTGAAATAATTTCTGTACGCTTTTCTCTAATCTCTCTCTCTGTTGCTCTGATGTAACAGCAATAGCAACCTCTTGCGCATAGAATGGTTGGCGCCAGACTGATTCTGACTTCCAGACGATATTGTTGGTACAGCAGTATCGTCGGACGAACGCATGCGTGGGCGTCAGTTTCCATGGAAACTATAGATGCGAGGCACCGCGTGTGAATGCGTATTGATTACTTTGCTCTCGCTTCATTCTGCGATCTCTCGTGTCTTCTACAGGCCACCTCTCAGCTTCTCTTTCTCTCGTTCTCTCGTTCTCTCGTTTTCTCTTTCTGTTTTAATCCTGCGTCCTGTTTCCACTTGGGAATATTCGTGCGTTCCTAGCGCGGGACACGGCATTCTTCTCTTTTCTTTAAATTAACCCCCCCTCCGAATGACGGCGATGTCCCGTCCCCAATATTCTCGTATGGAATCGGCTTCTCTCTTTCATTGTGGGTTTCCGGTCTTCGCAGGGGCTGCCAGACTTGCTCAAATTAATGTTCGCTCTTGTAGGCCGGTAAAATCTCTAAAAAAAAATTGTTCACACAAGAGGAGATATCCAATTCCGATATTCTAATATTTCTACACGATGTTTTTCATGTTTTACGATGTTTTACGCGCTCAATGTAGGGACTGAAACGTCGCGGACACACTATACTTGCCTAATTTCGGTCGTTGGTCACACTAGCGGAACAAATTGCCCTCCGTCTACATTTCGCAACGGCGAAATCTATTAAAAGGGAACGAGAGAGAAATAGTAGGAAATTGCCAATCGCCAATTCGGCGAAGTTTTTCGACTCATTTTATTCCTTTGCCGACTCAATCTCGTTCGTTTAATTAAGTAATATCTACGCTTTTCTTGTCGCACACAGATTGTCTCAAATTTATCTCGTTGTAGTGAAAATCAGTGATTAAAAGAAAGTAAAATTATGCATTTGCTTGAACTTTTGCTGACGTAAAGCACGTTCCTTGGCGCGGAAAACGCGAGGACCGTGGCAAATATGAAGGGAAAGTAGAAAAACTGAAAGAAAGAGCGCTCATATGTTGTGTGTTCTTCCGCGAAATTAATTTGAAAATTAATTGTATAGAAATTAAGAGAAGAGAAAGTTATTTAGATTAAAATTAAAGAATTTCTAAAAACAAGACAAGACGTGTAACATGTAAAATGTGTGAAAGATTAGGAATTTATTTAAGATATTTAAAAGATTACGTTTTGATCCATGGTTTGGATCATCTTCAGATCGAATATCTGTACAAAAACCTTAAATAAATTCCTAATCTTTCACACACACTGACATCCGTGTTTAGGATCTTATTGGCCCTTTAACTCTTCCTTTATTACAGTTTATTTCTCAGAGCCTTCTTTATTCCTTTCTTTTTTATGTAAAATGTATTTTTTAACACAGTGGTGGCTAGGGTTTGTTAGCGTAATCTCGCAACTTGCCGAATTTCGTAAGAAAATAACGAAAACAATGGACGATAGAAAATCTTAATTAATGTCTTGACGTGACGATTGTTGGCTCACTCGTGACACTTTTATTTTTGCTAACGCACTGCTGCTTGACGTTCGGTCACACTTTGTGACTTCAGGGGCGCAACTCTAGTGTAAATTTATTTGAAAACTGCGCAGTTGATGAAGTTACTTGAAAATAATAAAAACGACGAAATGGTGAGCTACTCGAATAAATATCTCATCGTGAAAAGTCGCAAATTAAGAGCTTGCGATCGAGTATCGCGAGGATATTCGCGCACTTTGAAAAAATATACAAGTTTTTTCGAACAGCAAGAGATTTCATTTGAGAATGGCTCCCGTGTTCGTCCCTGAGGGGTGAATATGTGACAGCATCCCATGCGTAACCGCTATATAAATAGGTGAAACTTGGGAAATTAGAGAGTCACTTGCGTATCATCTCCATCTCCGTTACAACTCTCGTCAAATTTTTTTTACAACGGCTCGGAATTATTCGCGTATTCGATATCTTTTCAAGCTAGCGCAGGAAATGTATTAAATACTCGGTTTTACTTATCGCAATGTCGACGACACTTATCCTGATTGTTTCTATCATCTTCGGTGTTGATTGCGTGCTAGCGGAGAAAAGTGAATTCGGAGTGACAACCAAATTCTCAGAGGGCCGCACCGATTCGGAAGATCGACTTCTGGCAAACGTTATTCGCGCTGAAAACTCGTCGCAGCTTATTTCGGACAAAAATAACGAGGAAGAGTCGAAAAAGGCGGACAAGAAAGCGAGAACCGCACATCGCGACTCAAATCCTGACTCTAGAGATAAGTCAATATTTTGGAAGTTTGTTTTCTTTAAGTTACAAAGGAGTATTGCTTAATATTGATGATAATTTGGATTATGAACATTTCTATTTGCAAGTTCCAGTTGCTGCAGACACAGCGGATCCGCGCGACCAGATTACAATTACAATAGAATTCCTTTGGAGAGCGGACGGTATCCCTCCCAATACGGCGACCGACACCCCGTCGACAGGTAGGTTGACTGATCATTTTTTTATGTGCATAAAAATTTTAGGACGCCAAGTTTTCTTTCAGACACGGATGGCAGAGCCGACCTTCGAGTTCCTCCGGAAGTAGCGGAAGACCTGGGGGAGAAGGAGGCGGAAGCGGAGTCTACGCAGGAAGTCAGTCGGGAGACAGGTGAATTTTCTCTTAACTTCCTGCAACATAAATCTTCTTTGTTGCTCTTCTATCATCTGTGGAGAAAAAACTTTCAGATAATTTGAAAAAGACTAGATTTAACTTTACGTTGAGTATCAAAAGGAAATTAAAAGAGACCGATTCATCTTTATGATAAGGAGGTTTCAAAGAGAGAGTTTAAAGAGAAGTTTATAACATGAACAATTTTCGACGCTAATGTTTCGTATTTGATGGAAACAAAAGATACATACCGCGTCCGGTGCACGCAAGTGAAACTGCGAACAGACCCAGCACTCTGGGATACGGCTCGGGAAACGGTGGAGGATATGGTTATGGCGTTAGTGGTTACGGGGGTTACGGCAGACCGACTGGACATGGAAGTGGCTATGGGATTTCGGGAACATTTGCCGACAACGACGAATTCGGACCCGGAGAAGGCCCGGCTTATCCGGATGGAAGCGTGCCGCAGCTTCCATCTTCCCCCGCGGGAAATATTCAAGCACAAAAGGTGCATTTATTCTTGAGATAGATATTTCTTATAAATTCCGATGTTGAAAAAAAAATGGATGTAAATAGAAGTTTTTCTTTGTTTTAAGGCCGTAGCATTGAAAGCTCTAGCTGGTGTCGCACTAATCGGAGCAGCAGCGGCGTTAGCTTCAAACCCGGTACTTCTGCCGATTGGTATCGTGACTGGACGGAAAAAGAGATCGGAAACTTTCTCGGACGAAGTGCAGACTACTGACGTTCAGATGGATTACATTGTCGCTATGTTAAGACAAAATTTAGCCAAGGTGCGTACGTGTGATATCAACGTTTGTATACATGAAAAGTTTGCCACATTGTTGATTTTTTGTTTTTTTTTGTGAACAGATACAAAAAGATAGTTCTACCAACAGATTGGTTGTTTCCCCAAGATGTGTCGCTAGATTGACGTGTGAAATTCAAAAAGATTATTTGACCGATGTTGGCAAAGATGTCGAACTGTTGAATACAGACCGAAAATATCATCTCACCAATTTGTACGTCGTAATTTTCTCATGTGTAAATAAAAATTTGCACATTACGTTAATATTATCTTAATCGAAGTTAATTTGTTTTTTTTTATAGAATACAGAGAAACGTATTGAGCACCAATTCCGTGAATGCAAATGTAAAAAACTTAATCAAAATGGCTGTTCGCGTTGCAATGGAGAACAGAAGCTGCAATGTGTTCGCTTGTAATTACGTAAGAAAGATATAAGTGAAAAGATTTCTTTAATTATAAATATATAACGTTCATCACTGAATATTGTTTGAAAAATAAAAAATATATCTTAATATAAATATATATAGATATAAAAAACCTAAATATATATTACACGTAAACATGACAAAATAAAATTTCCTTGTATATTGTGTGTATCTCTTGTTTGAATTTTTTTCTCAATATATTGTTATCACATCGCACGCGAGATGGAGCTACAATATCTCACTCATGCAGGTTAGCGTACTCGTATATGTGTACAAATAGTTCCGTCAAGTTGCGTGCACGTGACGTCGAATATGTAAAAAAAAAAAACAAAGTAAAACTGACGTGTCCTAATAAGAATCACAACGTGGCAGTGAGTATAACAGTGTTTAGAGCCAAATATTCTCGTTTTTTTTTACTGAAGCCATTGGGTTTTCGTTTTCTTTCTACGACAGATAAGCTCAATCGCGGAGAAGAAAGTCGAAACAGCGAACTTCTCGCACGAGATAACCGTTACTTCTGTCGTGAGCGAGGAAACGAAGGTTATGTTTGTAATGTTTGCATCGGCAGCATTTTGTGTCGTTTAGCGTAAATTATTCATACATATTTGTTGTGTCACCGTGAAAATTGCATCGTTGCCTATTCCGCGCGTACTTAATCGTCCGCGACATGCGGTGACGAGCAGCGATTCCAACCTGACAGCAGCCGTCTTAACGATTGGCGATAACCTTGAAAATCACCGTAATATTAAATAAAACATCGAATACGGCGTTTCAACGTGGCACGAAGTAGAGATATTCGCATTTGTTTCTGTTGGTTGTCGCATCGGTATGAAGAGGAAATCGGAAAAGGAGAGCAATATTGTGGAGGACGGCGGTATTGTCGACTCGCACATTCAGGAATCGTCTGATCTGCGAGGTGATGAGAAGAATATCGCGATTCTGTTCTTCTTGTACCTATTGCAAGGTATTCCCTTGGGATTATGTGGCTCTATTCCGATGCTGTTGCAGAACAGAAAAGTTTCTTATCGTCAACAGGTACTGTGAAGAAAGAAGAAATATAAGAGAATATATAACTAATAAAATATTTCATAAGTAAATTTAAAGCATGTAATAAGTTTGCACGCAGTAATTATCTTACATTGTTTAATATGCAACTACATTTGTATGTTTTTGCGTGTAAAATATTAGTATGTAAATTATAATAGATTGATACGTGTTTGCTGAGACATGATTTTATAATAATGAAATACATGTATTTTGATACAGGCAGAATTTAGTTTTGTACAATGGCCCTTCTCATTAAAGCTCTTTTGGGCACCTATAGTAGATTCCATTTTTTCGCAAAAGTTTGGAAGGAGAAAAACTTGGTTGATTCCTACACAGTACTTAATGGGAATATTCATGCTTCTTCTGTCAGCCTACATCAACCATTGGCTTGGTAAAGAGCACGAAAAGCCCAATATTGAAATGTTGACTGTGTTATTCTTTTCCTTGAACGTACTTGCAGCTACTCAAGACATTGTAGTTGATGGATGGGCGCTTACAATGCTTAAAAGGTAATTTTCAAAGCGTTGCAAAATATTTTCTCTCATCAGCTGTTTAGAAAAATGTGCGTAATTGCAATTTATTCGTTAAGGTGCAACGTTGGCTACGCATCTACTTGTAACAGTGTCGGCCAGACAGCAGGCTATTTTATTGGCTACGTTTTGTTTATTTCGCTAGAATCTGCCGAATTTTGTAATAATTACTTGAGATCGACTCCTTCCGATGAAGGCATATTGACTCTTGATGGTAAATAAAGGTTTATCGTTTACAAACCGTTCGGATTGCAATACTGTTATCGTGCTTCATGCTCAATTATTGTGTCCATAGGATTTCTATATTTTTGGGGCTGGACATTTATTATTACAACGACGCTTATTGCCTTACTCAAGCATGAAGATAAAGGTCGAGTACCAAAAGGCGAAGAGTTAAATATGGATGTTAAACACGCTTACAAGCTGCTGTGGGACATAGTTAAATTGCCAACCATAAAGACCACAATTATATTTCTCTTAACCGCAAAAGTAAAGAAATACAATTTTTTAGGTATTTAAGATTTGTATTTAAAAATTTGCAATTTTTATGTTTATTGTTTGTATTTTCCGTAGATCGGATTTTCGACATGTGATGCGGTAACTGGCTTAAAGCTCATAGAAGCTGGTATTCCTAAGGAAAAGTTCGCTTTCATGGCTGTGTTTATGATACCATTACAGATAATTTTACCTTTGGTGATTTCAAAATACACCGCTGGACCCAAACCTATGGATGTTTATATGAAAGCTTATCCTTATAGGTGATTACTTCATAATCTAATTGATAACTGAATTTAATGTTTAATTGCATGAAGATAGTAAAATGTAAACATTTTACATGTCACAGGTTGACCTTCGGTTTAATATCGGCGCTTTTAGTGTGGGTTACACCATTTGTTGTACTCAACGGTCATGTACCAGCTTACTATTTTGTTATATTGACAGCTCTCTTCTTTATACATCAGGTAAATACAATTTTCCTGTCTAGTACGTCATCGGACGACGCCAATCAATTATTTTCATATCGTGGATACGTGTCCATTGTGTAATCAACATATTTTTTGCTGTCAGATATCTGCAAGTAGCATGTTTGTGGCGTCAATGGCTTTTTTCGCGAAAGTCAGCGATCCGGCAGTCGGCGGCACTTACATGACATTGCTCAATACTTTGTGTAATCTCGGTGGAAATTGGCCTGCCACAGCCGCGCTTTGGTTTGTCGATCCCTTAACATTTAAGAAATGCAGTACCGATTATTCGAACGACTGCAGTACAATTACGGAGAGAGAGGTTGGTCACAGTATCTTTATCACGTTTATGTTGGTTATATGAAGGATTATCGAAGTATTTTAACATTATTTTATTTTCAGCTCTGTGCAAAGACCAATGATGGTGTTTGTGTTATGCAGCTCGATGGTTACTACATAGAAAGCATTCTGTGCTTAATTATAGGCTTCTTCTGGCTTAGATGGGGCCGTAGGAAAATTCATATGTTACAGTCGAAATCGATATCCGCTTGGAAAATCATACTTACGCGTAACAACAGGTAACATATCAGCATAATATTGTAAATGTAATATGTTGACACTGGTACCTGTGCAATCATTAAGAAATTCTCTTCGATGATGTGATGCATACACGGTGTTTTCTTCGAATTAAACGCTTTTTATTTCATTATTGTTAAAAATTTATATTGAAGTGAGAGTTGTGTAAAAACAAATTTTAGAAATTTTTTTTCCTACAAAAAATTATTCTAAAATTATGTTTAAGTTGTTACAAATCACTATAAAAACTGTATCTTTATTCAATTTGTGACATATATATGCATCATTTCCTGCATTTACCAAGTGTTCCAGTTTTGTGAATACGAGGCGAATCGATAACGCGATTTACCTCGAAAATAATGTAAGAAATCATATCTGTACAATTAATTTTTCTTGATTTTCTTGACTCAGGCAATACAATGATTTATTTATAGTAAATTATATGTATATTAAAAATAGAATAAGTGTGATTAATTATATGCAAAGAGGAATACGTATTATTATATAATACGTATGTCTTTCATATATATATAAAATAAATATTTGTTATATATGTATGTAATTTATTTGTTAACGCTATTCGACAAAAGTCAAATGTTTTCCTGAATGCTGTATTAAGAAAGAAGCAAAATGTTTTATTTTTTTACAGAGCGTTATCTCATTTATAGAAATTTATATAAGTAAACTTTATAATTTGTGGTATTTTTTCTGTGAAAAAAATATTAGTATATTAAATATTATTATTTTTTGCAAATAATATTTTGCGCGGAATTGTATTTACAGATGTTTCATAGAAATTTTGTAAAACCAATGTGAAACATGACGTACGACGCGAGTTTATTGTATAAATACGTCTGAAAGTATTTTATGCGCATACAAAGTGATGAATGTTCAATGCCTGATGTTATAATAAAAAAACTTTTCGTATATAAACAGTTGGAACCGATATATGTATTTTATTGTGCTTTGTCGTACCTTCTCTTGACAAATATAGCCATTTAAAAACTAGAGAAATAGGCGAAATTATATGGATGTAAAACAAAATATCAGATATGAAAATACGCAAGTTAGATAATGGCTGGACGTCGCTGTGAACAGATAACGTGAATCTCTCGCGAGGATATTGTGACGATCAATATATTACACAAAGACAATGTTGTGACGCACAACAAAGATTAATCGCACAAATGAATCGTGCGTTATATTAACTGCGATTAATTCAAACATCAATAGTTGGTTTTTGTATACACATGCAGAAATTTGTACTAGATTTTGTTAATCGATCTTGTGTCAAAAAATATTTTCATAAATAAATAAAGCAATCGCTCATTTGACTCATAATTGCAGGATACATTGTTTATATATATGTATATTTGCTTTTGAGAGACTTTGCATTGTCTAATCTATATTTCTCTATTATTTGCTATTACATTAAAAGTATATATATATATAAATATCTCTTAAGAAATAAATTTTTGCTTTTTTTGTATTTTAAATATAGTGTCGTTTTTTAAACATGCTTTTTGACTTATAGCATTTTAATCTATCATCAATACATTATGTATAATTATGTATAATGTTGTTGTATAACTTTCCATGTGATGTCACGCACGACATATATATATGTACACGTACTCAAATCATAGATCATATGTAGACGATAGCACATCGTTATGTAAATAATACACAGCTCTATGTATATTCTTTGTTGATGTACAATATTTTTTTTTTATCGGAACAAGTCTTCCGCGAAATGTTCTGCATTCTGATTCTCCTTCACAGTTTGATCCACTTTCTACATCGATTTGTATCAAATTCAAAAACAATAAACGTATAATGTATTTTCAACGGATTTGTAATATCTATCTTAATTTTATCGATTGCCGTGATGCAAGCCTATTGTCAGCATTGTAGATCATATTTTTTTCTTTAATAACAATAATAAACTATAATAAGTCTTTTTGTTTTTGTTTTCAAGGTATGTCAAGTCTGGTGTTTTATTTTATACGAAAATGTAAATTTATACGAATCAAGATGTTTTATATCAAATTTCAAGTTCATCATATTAAATGACACTTTGTGTGACAATGGAAATATTTTATCTATTTAATAGATAGAATTAAATTACAGAAAGCAATAATAACTTCTCATCACGTAAATTGTGCGTATAACAAAATATATATCAGATAAAAATTTTTTCAGTTACATTTTTCTTTCTCAAGTTTTCGGCAAGCGCTATACACACAGCACTTACACACTAAAAAACTTGTAACACAGTAATGTAAAACATATTGATTAATTTTGATGATTAGACGATAATAGTCACGTTCCAAAAAGGAAGAACACTTTGTCGATCATGTTAAAAAAGTAAAATCTTAAAACTGTCAACAATTATTATCATAATGGATTTGGACGAGATAAAAAGATAGAAAAAAAATATAAATTTTGTTATTAGATAAAACTTCGTAAAATAAAAAATAAATAAATAAATTACATGCTTAGTTGTTCGAGTCTTATAGAGTCAGTATTTACAAAACATATGTTTTACACATATACGAATTGCAAGCGATAAATAAAGCGAAGCCGCTGAAAAAGAACGCCAGAAATAAATTTAAAAACAGAGTAAGAATTAGACTTTAAAACTGTTAAACGTATCTTATTCTGCGATGTATTACATTAGTATATGTGAATTTTGAACTTTGTACAGTAGTAGAATTCGTTGGACAACTTTAACTTTACTTGGGTATTAAGATTTATCCTATTTCTGCGGCTTCACTGAGACAATTTGAATGAGGAAAAAAAACAAAACCTTAACTTGTTTTTAGTGCTCTTTGTCATCCAAAATAGGTGCTTTGTCAGTCTGTGGACTGACTCGCAACGTTGATCCCCATTTTGTACCTTTTTCGGCTTCCGAAGTGGCCATCAAAATGGAATACGAGTTTGGAGTAGTAGCGGCTTCTTTGCTGTAGTGGATGCCGTACAGAAAATAAATCATCATTCCTGAAAAAGAATAAAATCGAAATTAAATTAAAGAACGGACACAAAGGAAAACAGTTAAAAGTGAAAAGAAGAGATATAGTTAGAGTTATACACTCAAATTTCTACAAATAATCATACATCAACTTACCGACTGTCATCCACACGACAAACCGTAACCACGTCACCAAAGACAAGTGCATTATCAAACCCATGTTAAACAGAATACTTAACGCTGGTACAAAAGGTACTAGCGGTACCCGAAACTTTCCATTGGGCGGATTTTGTTTATGGGCGCAAATCACGAAAAGACCTACAAACATAACTGCATTCGGTAAAAACATTTGTGATCAATCTAATAACGACGCATGTAACTTGACGAAATTATTGAAAATTCGAAAAAAAACTTACTTGCAACGGATAGCAAAATATAACTCGCCGCAACTAGATAATCATTTTTCGTGAATGAAACTGCTGTTTCAAGTGTTATCATCAGAAAAGTACTGAGAACAGCGCAGGTTATCGTGTAGACGCTTAAACAAACGGCTATGATGTGTCTGGTATCGCATCCTTCTAGTGTTTCTTCCAACCAGGCGTATCGTGGCTTGAATCTTCCAACGCCCTCACATAGCAACTGCGCAATATAAACAATTTATTATCTAATAATTGCTCAATTGAAATTGATATCTCGGGTATATTAGAATTTTTCAATATAGTTAGAATATTTATTGTATTTTAATAAAAACTGACTACAAGTACACTTACTTCGGACTTGACGGATGCGATGCTGCTGTAACTGCTGGAATCCGCTTCCTCCGTGGGCGGCGACGACAAACTGCTTGGTGTACCGACGCTAGCTCGGTCAGACGGTTGTTGCTCAGGTATATATCTCAGCAGAATGACGCTGACCGCTACGATGGTGTACGCGAGCAGGGTCCCGATTGACATGAACTCCACCAGATGCTGCAGATCGAACAGCAGAGCAATAAGGGCACTGAGCAGTCCGCTTATGATAAGATTGCACACCGGCACTTGAGTTCGCTCGCTGATACGGCCGAGAAAGCTGAACAACAGACCGTCGTTCGCCATGGCGTACATCGTCCTCGGGAGAGAGAACAGAGATCCGAAGAGAGTCGTTGTCATGCCGCAGAGAGCACCCACGCTGCGCATGCGAAAAACCGCAGATTAACGCGCAAGAAAAGTTACCTCCTTGCTGTGTAATATCATTTTACCCTACGAAGTGTTATTAGAAGCAAACTTTCGAAAGTGAAGAGTGTGCTCACACTCATGTGAATATTATAATATTTTTAACCCTTTGAACACTCGACTATACAGGGTCCGCATCCCTCGGTAATGTTATCTAACATATGTGGTATAAAAAACGGTAAGAAAAACGATACTTTTGTGATATTTTTATTTTTTATATGAAGTGTTTCCTGCGCTAGAGAGAAACGTTTGCGTTATATTTAGCGTGTTGAAAGGAAACATCGGGAAGAGAAGAAATTCTCACCTTATCACGTATTTGGCCCATGGAATACCTCTGGATGAAAAGGCCTCCGGCAGAGCAGCGGTGGGATGTATCTCCCAATACGGCACGACCAGTGTCAAAGCGACGCTGACCAACATGTATCCGACGGTCACTATCGCCATGGAGAGAATCGTCGCTTTTGGAATGCTTCGCCCCGGATCGCGAGCCTCCTCCCCGGAGGTCGCGATCGAATCGAACCCGACGTAGGCGTAGAAACACGTTGCCGCGCCTATTGTGTACATATTTGACATTTTTATGTGTACGGAGAGTAATACAAGTAACTTGTGCAAACAGCAGTTGTTGTTTTATCTCCTATATAAATTTCCAATTGCTCTTTTTACCCATTAGTACACGAAGAGGCGTTTATTTGCCTTTCATTAAAAGATCAGTACGCGAATTTATCTAATTTTATGATTATCGTATCTTTATTTAACCACTCGAGATAAAACTCACCCGTGATTACGCCGCTGAAGCCGTATGGCAAGAGACCTCCGTTTTGGCTGCTCCAGTTCGAGATGTCCGCGTAATAAATTCCCAAAACGACGACCAACATCATCACCGCGAGGTTCACGATAGTCAGACACGAGTTCACGGTCGCTGAGGTCTTCACCCCTAGTCCCAAAAGCATCGCGTAAGCCATGCATAATCCACTCGCCAGGAAATCCGGAAAGATGCCCAGAGACTCTCCCATAACGTAGTCGTCCAGTAAGTTATGGGTGTAATTGCTAATCGCACCGCCCACTAACGAGTCCACGTACCCGCTCCAAGCTCTCGCCACGGATGCTGCGCCTAATAAAGCGTGACGATGTTAAAGATCGCAATATTATCACTTCTTTTTACAAAAATTATTACTCTTTAAAATAGAAGAGTATTTCTTTCAATATTTTTATTTAATAAATCGTTTTTGGAATTTATATATGAAAAGCAGAGGTACCGATCATGTGTTCCAGGATGAGATTCCAGCCTATGACAAAAGCCAGAAACTCGCCGACACAGACGTACGTGTAGACGTACGCGCTACCCGCTTTCGGCACTCGCGCGGCGAGTTCAGCGTAACAAAGCGCGGCCAAAACGGAGGCCAGACCGGCTATGAGGAAGCTGATGGTCACGCCGGGTCCGGCCATGTCGTGCGCGACCGTTCCCGTCAGCACGTAAATCCCGGCACCGACCATGTGACCCACACCTGGAAATCTCCGATGCGTATATATATCACACACGTGCAGTCTCACATAATAACAATTAACAACTTATTAACTTCTGAGCAAATTATCTGATTTATAATTTGTTATTTGTGTTTGTTATGTTTTAAAAATAGATTTAATTTTCAGATCTATTAGTCAACGTAATTATGTCGCGAGACTGAATAAAATAATCTTATTCCGATACTCAAGGCTATGTTATTCCGGATTGTTACGTATATCATTTGTCGTGATAACGCGCGTGCATAATAAATTACGTATCGCTCGTCTATATTATACATATGAAAATGCAATGATTGCACTCTCTCTGGAAAAAAAATATATCTCTTATAATATAAAGTATCTGTGTTTAACTGATAAAATAGTCCTTCTGACCATTTGATATTTTTTGCTCAAGGTTTTTTTTTGCACACAGTTATCTGTAATATACTTAAAGGGTATATGTATTCACCGAGTAACGTGATGTCGAAGGTGGAGAGACATCGGTTCATCGGAGTTTCCAGAAGGTCACCCTCCAACTTTTTCCGGCGATTCATCTTGCTGCACAAACCGGACATAACGTGGCCCAGGATCATTCTCCGAGCCGACGGCATCGTTCTGTGAAATTTCAATTTCCAGCTGAGACCGACGTATCTTCACTTGGTGAAAAATGTGTTTCTCTATTTTCTCGGTTCGAGAAATTGTCACATCAAGGATACACAAGGATGTCGGAACTTCTAGGCTTTTAACTGTGAAAAATACGCTAGATATACTTGAAATCGCGCGCAAAAATGAGAATCTGAACTTAACTTAACCGAATCGGACGTCTCATTAAGTAAAAATAAATAAAAATCGATAATGAAAATCGTCATATGGTGTTGCACAATCGGATCCTTGTCCAAGTAACAAGGATCTCGAATGCACGTTTTTGCTGATGGAACACTCGATAGAAAACAATTCCGGAGTGCGGCTCAAGGATCATGTCAAAATATTGCAGGACATACTTACAGCGTGGCCGTGTAATTTTCGCAGACACCCGACGACACGACAAAATCGCCGACGACGTACGACTGCGTGTTCCAGCAACCAGCGCAATCGCGGTAGATATTGAAGGGGTTGCGCGCTCCATACGAAAAGGACGAGGAATCGCATTCGCGAATGCGCAATGCACCGCCAACCAGCAGCTCCTCCGTAACTTTGTAGTCCGGAAGACGTAAACCGCATGCGTTCCATTGTTATCTGTAACTCGCACGCACTGTTTTTATTTTTATAACAATTAGAAAGTATACGGAGACGTTTATCTTGAGATATTTATCAACGATTAAAATATACAGCGTATGCTTTATAATACAATAAATTTTATTAAAAAATTATCTATACATATTTTTGTTTTATTCTCACCGCATGCATATATTTCGTCGGATGTGTTAGCTAAGGTATAAATAAATAATATTTGTTAATTTTCACATACTTTTCGACTTCGATTGTTTTGTTTTACATACGCAACACGTGCAACACAGTTTCTGCGAGTTTAAATGGAGCTTTCACAGCTGACCGAAACTGTGTACTGCGAACAGCTGACAAAAACAAACAGTGCTGTGAGAGCATATTGATCCTTACCTATACAAGTGTACGTACGCGTAATATCATTTATCATCAAAAAGAATCGTTAGATATTTTTTTCGTTTTTTTTTTTTACACACAGTGATAAGAGATTGTATTGTCTCGCAAGAGTTGGCGCACGACCGTCTGTTCCGATATCGACGTCGTTGCTCCTTTCAGCAGCTTGTTTATCTTTTTGATGCTTCAAGCCTGCATACGTATGTGTGTGTGTCAACTTTCTTTATCTCACCTCGGTGTCGATAAGAGCGACTGATAAACGCAAAGCGGCTGAAAACCGGCGCGTGTCTCGATCGATTTTGATCAAATGCCAAATGTGACGCTCCGTGTGCTCTTTCATCGACATTCGAGACGCGGTCTAATAATGTTGGTCGTTTAAACGGTCTCGAGATTTTGCGGGAATTGAGGTTAGGATAGTCTTTCTAGGTTACATCGGGTTACATCTGTGTACTGCCGTCGCATTTAGGCGTAATAACAACTCGTGATCCCGAAGAATCGGCCGCAATCGACAAAGCAAGTACTTGGTGTAGCAGGAAGTTCTGAGTGAATCTCGTATCTAGTCGTGCACGAAATCTCAAGTGCGTTTCAACGTGTTATGTCAACATAACGGATAATAATGGATGGAGAGGATGCCATAGACGTGGACTCGCGCGAGCTGCACGAGACTCTCCAAACGTATAGAAAGCTCGCGGACGACTTTGCGAATCATGACACGATTTTGAAGGTAAAGTAGCTCCGTGTACGTGAGAGATTGCCCTAAAATAATCCCCTTCTTATCATTGTTCTCTCATTCATGTTGCAGGACAAAACGGTCCTGTCCTACATAGCCTACGTCTTGGAAGTACCTGATCCGGATGTGGTCACGTTAGCTTTAGATATTCTCGAGATATTTGTTAAAAATGTAGATAATTATATACACATAACGTCCACGTTTGGCGTGCGCGAATCTCTGGAAGCGATTATAAACAAGTACAGTCTGAGCGAACCAAAGATAGCTAATCGAGCACAGCACGTCAAGGATGACATAGAACGCATGAAACCGCCTATATACAATTTACGCAGTCGTTGCCGACGAGTTATTGAACCAAAAAAATTAAAGACTCACGTGATAGTTTTACATGTTCAAGGACTGCTACCGGTAAGTGTGAATTTTTAATTGATCTATTGATAACTGAGTTACACATGAAATGATTGTAATAATATATGTAATCACAAATAATTGATCAGGATACTCGAGCGGAATTGGAATCGATACTGATAAGAATCGAGGGTCTCATTTCTCTTGTTGTCGACGTGGAGCACCAGCGTGTGACAATGCGCACCTTAAATAGCGTCACAGCAAGACAAATCGCAGAAGCGATCGACAAAAATTCGGATACCATGGAAGCGAGATTGGTTACAAGAAATAAATTCAATCAAGAATTTCTTGTAAAGTTGGTAAGTATCATTGAAATTTCCGTATTGGTTTTCAGCTTGTTTTTTTTTATAGCGAGGATTTTCTTTTGTATTCCCGATTTTATAAAGTTATGATATAAATGTTTTATAGCTACAGACAGGAGACAGTGATAGCGAAGAAATGCCTGATTATTTACCTGAGGAGGAAGAGGAGGATGATAAGGAAGGAGTCGTATCGTTATTTACTGGGTTAAAACAAAGCGCCTCTTCTTTGTATAAATCCACCGCCGAATTTCTCAGCAATTCATTTTATTGGTAGAATCGACCTGTAATAATAATTATCGTTTATGATTGCTACAGTCATAATTTTACTTATTCAAAATTAATTTCTATGTTTATTCCCTCGTGGAGAAGAAACATTAAATTCGCATTACACCAGGTGTTAACGCAGAAGAGGAATACTTGTAAACTTTTTTTTTTTTTTTTTATGCTGATGTGACTAATCAAGTGTGATCGTTTCAGAATCTCGCGGTTTTTTAAATATCTAGATCGCAAAAGCAGAGAGCAACAAGTTGTTACAGTTTATAAGCGTTATAAACGAGATATGCCTCTTGCCCTTTCACTAGAAAATTGAAATGTACAGACAGGTTTTTAAGTTTTTACATCTATATATATATATATATAAATGTATTTGTAAGAAAAGAAAATATGTACGTTATATGTATATTTATGTACAGAGTTAGCTTTTTTTCATTTTTTTTCTGTAGTTATGCACTGTGGTTGTGCATATTTTAACTCGTGATTTAATAGTGTAAAATCAGTTGTGCACACACAACTCGTATCTATACTCTCTCTCTACGATTATTAGTTTCTCATCGAATTCTCTGATATACTGTAAGTAATTTTCGATATGCTATGTACTGAAGATCTAATTAACTACTACTATTACTTGTGTAAAGAAAAAAACCTGAACTTAATTGTAGAAACTTATAAGACTCATAAATTATACGTGAATATTAAATGTACATGTGATAAGACATTCACGTCGTAACATCGTTTTTTCAATCAGAATATTCGATTTGACGTTTTATCGTGCAAAATAGTTCTCAAGTTTAGTGCGTTTTTGTATTTACAAAAGAATTGCTTGTGTGTACATATGTGACAGCTATATATACAATATAAATGTCTGTTCATAAAATTAATTGAAATAACGAGCAAAGATTAAAATGTTTGAACATCATTTAAAACTACTGTTTTTTATATACAATATTTCTTTCCTTGTTAAACTATTTACAATTTATAGGATAAATTCGTTGGATTTGTATGAAGGAAAATGTGAAATATAAGAACATCGTGTAAATCAACTTTATTTTATGTATAACACAAATTTTGTGTACTGCTTCTATTATTGTATAATAATAGAACTAGTCAGTTTTGTATAGCTGCCCACGAAAAAAGGAACGATTATTATGCAACTACTCGCATAATGATGGATACAATATGTACGATCACTACAAAGTATACTCTTCTCTCTCTTTCTGTCTGCCTCTCTTTTTCTCTATATATATATCTTATATAAATTATTTTCCGTTCAAATGAGCACATCAAAATCTTACTTTATTTTTCATTCTTACTCTCTAAGTTTTCTTGTTGTATTGTCTATATTTACAGATACCGATGTATATAATTGTCATTAAGGCAATTTGAGTTCAAAGCAGGTACAATAGATGGATGCAAAACATTGTTTCTTTCGGTAATTGAGTGGAACGCAATAATTCGCCGACATGCATTTTATGAAAGAGCTTACAATAATAGTTGTTATTGATAATAATAACGGTAATTAATGTGGAATGAGTATGAGGTTCACGTGCAGTCCGGTATACTATTGTTGAGCTTCGTTTCGAAACTCGCGTGATCTGCACTACATTCACTGTTTTTTTTTTTTTTTTTCCATACAACTCGCTTTTCTATATATAAACTATTATATATGTATATTATATATATAAATGCTTAAGCTCTTGAAAAAATCAATAAGTACATAGTTACCATAAACTTATGCTCTCTGATCTTAGCTGGCTTTCTGTAAAATAAAAAAATTAAATCTCCTTACGTATAAATATACATTTTTTTGGAGATATACATGTACGAATATGATGGAAAATGTCTCTCCTGTTGTAAATAGCACAGTTTCCGGAAAATTTACAATTTTTTCTTTTCTATTTTTCTTTCTCATTGTTCCTGATCTAATATCTTTCGTATTTATATCGTATGTAGCAAATATAAAAGATCGTACAGGTACAACAATATCTTTCAATACATGCTTCAAAGACTAAATCGCATATATTATCAATTTTCTAACTTTCACTAGACATCTTCGATCGTCACGGTAGATGCATGCAAATTGCCATAGGCACTTATGTCAATAAAATTTGTATGTTTATCGCTATTTTTTTTTTTTTTTTTTTTTTTTTTTTTTTTTTTTTTTTTTCAAGAGAACACATTCTCGAATAATACATTATACATAATATCATTTATAGCCAGAACTTTTCTTTATTTTTATGTGTGTGTTTGTGTACGTGTGTGACTGTCTCCTTTCGTCAGATAGTAATACATTTAGGGGAAAAACATGTTGTGTAGACATACGCGAACATTCGCGTTAGCTGCCTCGAATTTCAACGTGCGGGGAAAATTTATTTCTATGGCAATGGGTATGCACAATTTGAAATGAAAATTTGTGACTCATGTGATACACACAGCGCATCTCGAAAGAACACACAAAAATGAGATGCTATGAGGTAAAGGAAATAAATATTACACGATTTCTCGTTCAAAATGCATCGGGGACGTCAGACACATCCGATACATTCTAGAACATTCACTAATGAGCAGTGACTCTTGGGACGCGAGACATTTGATGAATGATAGTAATAAAGCTTGCAAACGAAATCCTTCGAAGCAGTATTTAGATTTGTTGGATGTAAAATTTACACTATGTATCTACAAATTCATGATAATCACGCGCGATATAAAATCAACTATGTAACTCAAATTGCGATATTTGAGCAACGTTAAACTAATTTTTTGCAACTTTATATATGTATCAGGATTAAATATTGATCGAGATTGTTTTTCACGGTTGTATATAACATATTCACTTCAGAGATGCAAAACAAATATGAATTCTACAAGTTAGACTCAAATTTACGATCTTCTAACTATAATATTACATACTTCTTTAGTATATGTATTCTTATTAATGTGAAAGTAATGTGTAAATGTGTGTTTACATATGTCATTATGTATATGAATGTGTATATGTATGCGTATATGTATATATATGTATATAAATAGATAAATATCTACAATATTCAACATAAATTGCAAAGTGAAGTTTGTTTCAACTTTACTCAGGCAGTAAATCTAACTCTATTGTTCATAATTATAAATCACATATAAAAATTAATAACTAATCTCTCTAAAATCTCTCGAACCCTCTGAAGCTCATCGTTCTCGCTGGTTGAGATGCGATGGTAACTTCACTGACTTCGTCTGTCTCTGATTCGCTCGATGCATCAGAGGGATCCCCTATTTCCTTCCTCTAAATTTAAATAAATTTAATTTTTTTTTATACGCGTATTTGTTTGTTTCTTTATCTTACATATCATCATGAAAGATGTATTTTGTAATTTATTCATAGAGAGAAGGAAGAGAAATAGAATTCATATACTCCCTTAATTTATTAAAACACTAACGTATAATACTAAACTATTAATGACAAAACTATTAATAACAAAATCTCAGCGAACAAACATAAAAATGCTAATAACGCAAATTCAAAATTGAACTTAACAATACTGAACACATTATACTCACTTTTTGAGACTGATGTATAATATCACGAAAAGCCCTTTGAACTTCCGGGTTACTATCTAACGTGGAAGTTTGACTGGACGGAGGGTGTGAATATTCAGAAGTATTTTCCTCATCGGAAGCCAACACTCCTTGTACTCTTTTAAGTGTTGTCGGTTTAGATCTTCGTAATCTGCAGCCAGGACCTATTGGCCTCCTTGCAATACTGCATAATGTTTGACGTAACAATATATTCTCAATTATAAAAATAATTTATATGTAAGATATTTATAAACGTCTGGTAAAACATACCTTCTTCGTCTAATGGAATAGTTGTTCGTATAGCTCAGGTCTTCTCCTTCTTCATCTGACCAACTTTCTTCGCAAGCCTCGTCTTCGCGATCGTCCGTGGTGTTGTCTGAAGTAATTCGCATTTTAATGTCGGGTTGTTCTACATAGTGCCCAGGTAATTTACCCAAGTCTTCCTCATTCCTGTTATAAAAATTTAAGTAAACCGAGTTTATACTAAATTTTGTGAATATTTCATTGCTTAAAGATATGTCCATCTCATTAATTAACAATTATATGCGAAAATAAATCATATTCTTACAGATATTATACGATACCTGTGAGATATCACATCACCGCCATTTCCGTTGTCAATAATAAGACGATTCGCGTTAATAATCTCGCTAACTTTTCTGCCGAGGGTCTCGAGATTGTCATCGTCGCTGCAATCTTTCAAACGCTCGTTTCCATTTGCGTTATTCTCATTCAGAGGTTCGGGGCTGGAGCACGAACTGATCTGCATCGGATAGTATGTTTCCGGTATTGGATTTCCGTTTAAACATTCCGTCGTTTGTTTATTCCACGAATGGAGGCAACATTTGTTGAGAGCATCCGAGGAAGTCTTTTCCGAAGAGAGCGAGCATGTGTTGTTAGCCGAGCATGTGTTCGCCGAAGTCGGTTGTGTCAACGAGTGATCTGTTTCGGTGATGTCCATTACGTCCGTTTGCGTTTGATTATCGATAAATCTCGCAGGTACCTCCGTGCTCTTTAATTGAACATTACATCATTTATACAAAGTCTACGAAATGTCGGTATAAAAAAATGACAATACGCAGTTTAAACCCAAAAATCATTTTCAAAAATTCTTGTAACACATTGCAAAAGCATCGAATATCAAATCTCACCTTTCTTTCGCGATGAGGACTCGATCTAGGACTGGAACTCAGACCACAACCAGAGCCGACTCTACGATGTCTGTACTTGCGTTTGTACGAATTGCTCGATGCTAGAACAGTTTCCGGTTGATTCGATTCGTTCAATTGAGTGTACATGGTGGCTTTAACGGGATTCTGCGGTGAATCTGTCGGCGATGGTGGAGTAGTAGGCGTCGAAGAAGTGGAAAATCGTACTATTCCGTTCTGCTTGCGATAGAGCTTTTCCTGGGCCTTCAATAATGGTCGAACAAAGCGCTTCTTGTATTGCTTGTATCCCGTCGACTGCTGCTCTCTTCTGAAACAGAAGACAGATTTATTGTTTAATGTGTTAATATTTCGTCACACATATCTTTTGATTTAAAAACGCGACAATTTGAAAATCGCTTTGCGTGAACGCAAAGCAAAGTACCGTGTCTTTAAAAAAGCGCATGATATATTTAATTTTCTTATACGTACATAATATGCTACATATATGCATTTTATATAGTTATGGCAGTTATCTCACTTTATTACATCTCGCTCGCGCAACTCCAATTGCAGCAACATAGAGTTCAATTCTAGATACAACTGATTGGTGATTTCGAGCTTGCGCTCGTAGTGCTCTCTGATATCCTGAGCGTGCCGTAATTCGTCTTTTCTCCGTCGAATCAGATCGGCCTCGAAACGTGGATCGTTATTAGTAACTACCGGGATCTGCTGCATGTGTTCTTGTATCTCTTTCTTCCACGATTGCTGTAACACAAAGGATCTCGTTACATTTACTACTATTATTTACTCTCTATAATCTCGATTAATAACTATAAAGCAAAAAAAGATGCGGTGCATTACTTGTGCTTTGAAGTATTCGTCGGGTTTTGTGGCAAGCACCTCGACGGATGCGATGTTGAGGTGCATCTCGATGAGTTTGAAGGAAGGTCTGTTGCGCGGTTTGGCCGCCCAGCACTGTCTGATTAACAGTCCGTAACCCTCCGGACAACTGGCCGGAATCGGCAAGTGCAGAATATTGCTGCCCACGCCCCACATCACCGCGGAATAATCGACATCCTTGTAAGGTATTTCACCGCTTAGAAGTTCCCACAGTACGACACCGTACGACCATACGTCAACCTTCTCTGAACACGGATCATTTCTGATTACTTCCGGTGCCATCCACGCCACCGTGCCCGCGAACGTCATTTTCGTACTGCTCTCGAGCATTGGCCTACTTGTGCCAAAGTCACTGATTTTCACTACTTCGTTTTGTCCAATGAGAACGCTACAGGAATACAATTATTTCATTATTTCAAATACAAACCGTTGCGATTTTTCTATTTCAATTTACAAGACATTATTTTGTATCAATCAACCTCATTTCGAATTAAATTTTGTTGTAAAGAGAAGAAGAAAGAAGAAAAGAGATAAAGACTAGAATAGTTCAAAATGATATAGACTACATTTTATTGAAAAAAGAGTTTTCCATTTTTTTTTTATTGAAGATAAATATATCTACATCTATTTTATCATTCACTTACTTTGGACTTTTGAGATCTCTATGGATAATTTTGTGAGCATGAAGGTACGTCATCCCCGCAGCGATATCTTTTGACCATGACACCAATTTCTCTGGAGGAACCGGTCCTCCATTTCTCAAATAATCGTACAACGGTCCAAAAGGACAATATTCCATTATTATGCAATAAGAGGGGGATTTTGTACAAACTCCTCTATAAATATAAACGAAGAGATAAGCGTTTTGGTTTAATAAAGTACTATAAACAACGTATCACAAAAATGATAAGGCTCACTTGAATTGTACAATATTCGGATGATTGAGCTTTCGTAAATGGCGTATATCAGTCTCTTTCGGTTCTTTTACTTTTTTTACAGCTACAGTTTCTCTATTTAATTTCCCACTAAATACCGCACCTTGAGCTCCGGACGCGAGCCATTGCAGCTCGCTGATGTCTTCGAAAGATATCTCCCAATCATCCGTGTTAAAAAAAAAAAAAAAAAAAAAAAAAAAAACAAGAGAAACTTGTGAAAAGAAAATCATATAAAATAGATTGAAACTTACATGACTTACTTGAAAGAATCTTGATCTTTTCGTTAATAGCGGTTTTCGATAGCATGGAAAAAACAGGTCGCATGCATCCGATTATGCCCTCGAGCCAACTCGATCGTTGGGAATCGATACTTTCCGGTCCGGGTGCGCATTTTGTCGCGCTGTTGTTGCTCGCGGAGTTATGATGATTGCTATTTGCCAATTGAACTTCTCGCAGCTCAGTGACCAACCTTTCGGGACTTCCCGCGATTTCACTTAATTGTGCGAGTTCTTCTTGGATACATAGCATGCTGAAAATTTGAAACTCACACCATCTTATATCTGATATAAAATATCTTAACACAAATTTGATTCTTTGTCATGTGCAACATAATGTCGTAAAAGTGTTGCATATGAAATTAAAATATTGAACACTGGAGAAAGAGAGAGAAATTTCATTATCTTCGTATAAAAGTTGCATAAAGAATTTATATTGAAAGAAAACATGAATTTATCGCTCGTAATTTTATCTTTGTGCAGTCCGATGAACGATAAGAAACGACATACATGTCACGCGTCACGCCGTGCCGGTGATATCGACAAACTGTCTTACGCCGATACTCGATAAATGTATTTGGCCGTTATTTGATACATCACAGTTGCCTTTAAAACTGCGAAGTTGTTTTGCTGCGAAGTAGTAATTTTAATGTAATAATTTCAAAAAAAAACATAAATATTAATATTAGTGCAGGTTGAGAATAAAAGCCAAGTTCATTGTTTTACATAAAAGATAAAAGCATTCTCTGTACTTGTGAGGAACTTATTTATCTACGCACGTACATGTTTTATTATACTCTATGTGAGAAACACACGCACACGTGTGAAAGATACTGTGCGCGCGCGATAATAACACATTATTACAAATATTGATTTCTTATCGAAATTACGGTGCTCTTTGAACACCAACTATCAGTTAACCAAATACAATGTAATTTATATACAATAATAAGCAAAGGAAGAAAAGATTCTTAATTAATCGAGATAAAAAATTTCCTCTTTCTAATATACTTACTAATTTACTCTTTTTTCACTTAGTATTTTTTTTCTATAAATTTTTACGTTTTGGTTTTTTCGTTTCTTGAAGCATAATATATATTGTTACTGCCTAAAGGTAATATTCTATTAGGAATAGCCTACGTTTACGTTTTCGCTCACAGCGTTTTTTCCAAGGTTACACGTGGCGAGAAGTTTGCGTTTGTGTCAATGACTTTTCACACACACACTGACGAACATATTTATCTCTCATTAATACGACATCTGGTAAGCGTGAGAAATTTTTTTTTTTTCCATTACTACCGGAAGAAAATTATTGTCCGGATTGCAACTCAAAAAAACAACCTTGATGATATTTTAATACCTCAATTATTGGTCTATTCTCAACAATGCACACTAATAACTTTCAAATTACAATAAACTAGAGACATAATTAAACCGCTCTTCTACCTGGCGCTTTGTATTTATCTGTTTTTATTAAAAATCTTATCTTTGAATTAACAGCAACACAAATCAAAAAGAGTTTTCTTTGGTTTGAGGTGTAATTTTTATTACACAAATGATCTTCGATAATATCGCGTCGCGTTATCAGGCATTTTGTTCGTTATGCGATCGCGGCAAACCAGTGAAGGAAATGCAACAATGCGAGTCGTGTGTAACGCGGATATTGATCGTGCTCTTTACACGCGATTGTGTTCACAACCGCGGAGTGTACATCCTAAATTTAACTCTTGATAATACCGCTCGTACTCTACTTTTTAATTTTTCTTGTGTGTTTCGCAAGCGGATTTTTTCAATTCGCCGGAGAAGACCGGAATGTTAGCGTTCTTTGAACAAAATTTATATAAATAGTATGTTAATACGTGCGTATATGCCACTCATGTGATATCAGTGATGTACGAAAAGTAAAGCAGAAATTTGATACGCGCGCACAAAAAGAATAAACAAGTATAAACAAGTTTTGGAGAGTTTACATTAGCTATCAGCTGTTGTGTGTGTGTGTGTATGTAATTTTATTGATAACCGATGTATGCTTAAGATTTCTATCTCTAGAGTTCTATCCGAACACACACACAAGTGATACGCAGATAAGTTCAGTAGTTGAAAAGTAGAACAGGTCTTCAATATTGCGCTGTAAAAAAAAAAAGAAAAAATATCAAAAAAGAAACGGCCTGTATTTTCACACGCCGACGTTATCACGCCGCGTGCTTAAGGGGGTTATCGTGGCGCTTATAGTGTGTGTATACACGCACTATAAACCGCATAAGAAAGCAGTGATCCGGCAACAGCGCACG